>JAGFMF010011778.1:2171364-2184852 GCA_019455555.1 Galemys pyrenaicus
CGCCATGTGGGTCCCCTCCCCAGCTGGCAGCAGGGGTCGAACTCGAGCTGCAGTGGCTGCAGTTTGCTTCACAGTGTGTTGCTTAACCCACTGCGCCACCAGGGAGGGCCCTATGTTATCTCCTTTTTACCCCTCAAACCTGTAACCTCTCTTCTCTCCTTATTGTCTGTAGGTAAGAACATCCATAAATTTCCACCTGAATCATTGGCCCTCCACCTGCTTCTGAACCTGTACACCTTGACCTCTCCCTTGGGACTAAGAGCTCCTTTCTACAGCTGCCTCCTCCTCTACCTGTGCATTGTTTCCATTCCTCTTCTGCCCACTCACAGATAATGATCTTTCCTGATCATCAATTTTCCCTAAATCGGATAACTTCTGTCAGTTTCTATACTATGATATTATACGTTGTAATATTGCTTACCCTAAAAAAACAATACAAAACTTCTCTAAAGTTTATCTTTGCCTTTGGCTTGGCACCATTTCTCTGCTCTCCTCTGTAGCAAAACTTCTTGCAAGAGTTGTCTTCAGTGCTCTTCCCTATTTCTTTCCTCCTTTTCTAGAACCTATCCCAGTTTGGTGTTCATACTCACTACTAAAAGTGTTTCAGAGTGACCTTACCAAATTCAGTATTAATTTCTACTCTCCATCTTATGCAGCCTATTAGTAACTTTGACAGTTGATCAATCCCTTCTTCTTGAAAGAATTTCTTCAATCATACAGTAGCTGTATTTTAGTAATGCACTGCAAACTATCCTAGAACTCAGTAATTCACATTTAATCTTTGTTCACAGGTCTTCTGGATTGGCTGACCATTAGATAATCTAAGATGGTCTGAATTGGGTGGTCTTGCTCCAGGCTGTGTTTTGGGTTCTGGGATTACAGCTTATGGGTATTTTGTTCTGGGACTTATGCTGCAGGGACTACCGATGGTACACTCACGCCATGGTGGATTATTGAGGTCCAAGAGGAGAGTAAAGCCACATAAGCACACTGAAAGTCACTTTTTTCATCTTGCTCACTAACATTCCCAGTGACCAAAGAAATTCACATAGTCAGCCCTAATATCATTGAGTCAGGGAAGCCTGTTCCATTTGCATTTGGGAAGGGGAGCAGATATTTGCATACCAGATGTGCTTCCTTTTCTTTCTTGATTTTCTGTTCACCTCATCGACTTTTCAGCTCAGTGTCCTTTGATGACTTCTGCAGTTTCTCTAAATGTCGACTATCTTAGGATTCTTTCCTTTCTTTGTCTACCCCTATTTCCTAGGTGTCTCACCCTGTTTCATGTTTTAATATCATCTTATCTGCTGATAAATCTCAAATTTATATCACTAATAGAAAATTCTTCCCTCAATTCTACACTCATGTATCCACTCACTATCCCACGCGGATGTCTAAATAAGCATCTCAAATTCAACACATCCAAGAGTGAACTCTTGATACCTTGTACTAATACCCTCCCATCCTGCTCCTTCCACATTTTCCCAGTTTAGTAAATGGCATCATTCTTTCAGTGACCTTGGCCATACCTTTGGAGCCTTCCTTGACTTCTCTTTTTGTTTCCCTGATACTTTAAATTGAGTTCATTAGCAAACTTGTTGACTCTGCCTTCAAATCTGATCACTTTTCACCACCTCCACCACATTCACCATAATACAATTCACTATTTTTTTGTGAGTTTTTTTTTTTTTTCCAGACACCTACTCACTAGTGTCCCAGCCCCTGCTCTTGATACCCTGGTCTGTTTCCTATGTAGCAATGAAAATAATCCCTTTGAACTTTAAATCAGTCACTTCCCTATTCAGCTGATTCCAGTGCCAAACAAAACAACATAAAACCTCTTCTCTGGTTCCCTTCTCAGTCAGAAGTGGCAAAAGTGCTTTATCCCTGCGAGCCCCTCCTCTCATCTTCCATTTCGCCCTTGCTCCTGCAGTCCACGCTGCTGCCTATCTGCTCTGGCCTGTGGTCCTTGGGGCTGTTGTTTCCTTCACCGGGATTGCTCTTTGTCCAAATATGTATATGACTCACTCCCTTGTGCCTTTCAGGTCTGTACTCGAATGTTATCAGAAGGTCTTGCCTGAGTACTCTGTGAAAGTTGAGATCTTTGTGTCTCCTGTACTCTCTGTGCCTGTTCTTTCCCTTAGCACCGTTACTGCTGGCACATCATGTAAACTAACAAAAAGTATGTGTTTGTCTTCCTCTTCTTTTGTGCAAAATCCAATCTAAAAATGTGCCTTTACTCATTTATGTTTTTATGCTGCTGTAGTTACAGTCTCTAGAGTAACGCCTGGACCATAGTAAGTGATCAATAAATATTGCCTAAGTGAATGAAAGAATTTTATATAATGCTGGATTCTAGCACAGGCAGTCTTAGGAAAACGCTAGACTGTTATCCATCTCCATTGTCAAGTCACGTTGTGGTGTTGTCAAGTTAAATGATCAGAGAAGAGAGCACAGAAAGTGTTGTCCTCTATTCTGGCAAAAGGATCAGAATTATTTACTTGGTAAAACTTGAGGCATCTGTAATCTCTGAGACATGCACCTTTCCATGGTAGAGATGTTTTCAAATGGGTGAGGGATTTTGGCAATCTTGTAGCTTTTCATATCTTATAATTTTTAACTATTTTGTTGAAGTCTTAAAAAAGCTACACTACAATTGCCTTCTTTTTTCAAGACTTTGTAAAATTGGGCAGAAACCATTTGCAGATCTTTTTTAAGCCTTAGAATGAATTATATCTTCTGTGCCATTATTGGGTTGAGAGGAGGAACACACCTAAGACCCATTCTTTATAAGCTTGAATTAGCGGTTTGCCCATAAGTACTAAAGGGGGCAACCAGCACTGAGAGGTGGGCGTGCAAATCAAGCATGTCTGATTTTTCTAGGTTTTTTTTTTTTTTTTAATGGGAGTAAATCTTATTTTGGGGGGAGTGCTTGGGATGTTGTGCTTTCCCAGAGCCTCTGATGATCTCTTAATCACTGAATATGAGTGTAGAAATATGAAACGGGGCAACCAATGTGGCTGTAGCAGCAGAGTGAAGATGCCGGGCTGGCCTGCTGCATGTATTCACAACTGATCTGCAGTGGAATAAAGCCAGTAACCCTCTAGGGGACTCCCTATAGTGCCCATCAGGAGCGATGGTGAGGCGTGAAGTGGTCACTGGACTGTGCTTACAGTGACACCAGGCAGTGTAACCCATGGGAGAGAGGGGAAGCGGCTGTGCTCAGGGCCCCACAGTTGCTGATTCAGGGGCACATGCCCACATTGGGAACCTCTGAAACTCAGCACTGCACTAGATAAGAGGGCGTGCAGAGTTGATAGCCGGGGCCAGGGTGCATGTTGGAGGGCTACACGAGCAGCCTGCCGAGTGAGGATTGCAAGCTTGAGGCAGCTCCTCATCTAGAACAGCAGGAGCCTTAAGGGGACCAGAACCGGTTGGGATCACCTGTCTTCTCATGGAGGAGGCTGCTACTTGCAGGCTGGGCTAGTCAAAGCACTTACCCCTCATCCTGGTCCACCAGGGCTAAACTGAGCTGGCAGTTGGATACTTTTACTCACCAAAATGTAAGTACCTGTTAAGGAGACGGGCAAACACTCCAGGATAAGGCTGGGGTGGTAGAGAAGTGACCCTTTCTCAGCTACAGTCCATGCTACTGCCCCATTTGGTACTCAGACATAGCCTGGATGTGGAAACAGAGAAGACTATAAACGGCGCTTAGACCAAAGAGCTGGCCTAGAGGAGGGATCACTGTGGTTCCCCAAAACACAGCTCAGGCACCCACAGGAAGCTGGAATCCCTGACCCTCACTGGAGGTGACCTTTTGGTACTTTGCTGCCTTAGTTCCTTTCTGTCCTTTGTTGGTACCAGTTCTCTAGTCACTTCAACAGGTGCAAAGCCCAGTCTGAAAAATTGGCCTCATTAAAGTTCATAGAAACTAAAGGTGAAGACACTGAAGAACATGTCCCAAATGCTGGAGCAAGGAAGCCCAGAGAGAAGTCGCAATCCAGCAGAACTGCAGAACAGGCCTGAAGAGGAATTCAAGGTAACAGTTTGCACAGTGCTCATGGATCTCAGCAAAGCAATGGAGGATAAAAAACAGCAACAGAATAAAGACCAAGGAAATAGAAAACACAAAATACAACCCTTCTCCCAGCCTATGAATTAAAAACAGTCCTGCTGATTATTGGAGCTGATGCCTGTGTGTTATTATGAACCTTTTCTTTTTGCGCTTGTGTTCTTGTCTCCTGAGAAAGTAGACAGACTTACTGAAGACTATCAGCGCTCAGGTACTCAAAGATGGAAATTAAATCAGTAGGTGGTTATGGGTGTGTGGTCTGCTTGCTGGTGTCCTGCCTGTGTTGTACCTGCACAATGAGCACGTACTTCTTTGTGGTCACATCTGGGAGTGAAGTCACATCCACTTAGCAAACCCTGTGACCTGGATGGCATTACCTCATTTCCCTAACGGTAGTTTCACTTTCCTCATTGCAAAGTGGGATCCTAATTGGGCCAACATAGCTAGTTGTCTGGAAGGCTGAAGCATTAGATGAAGGAATAGATGTACTTACTATCAGCTTATATATTACATTTCTTATTATCTATGCACTGTTATTAGCACTGTTATTACGTGAGAAGTGGCTTGTGGTGGTTGCAGTTGTGCATGGAAAGATGGTACAACTGTGTTGAACATAAACATTCCCAGTAATGGAAGTTGATTTGTGTTCATGTAATGGGGTTCTGCCCTCTGGCAGCCAGTTTCACTGGAGTAAAGTACTTGCTTTTGTACCTGACACCAGTTTGTAGGTGGGAAATGATCAGATTCAGCTCTATCCCTGAAGAGAGCACTGAGTTGGGATAATTTGGAGACTGTTGTAATAGATAAACCTGTTAGGCTAAGGTAGAAATTCTTCCTACTCATCAGTGATGAGGGTATGAAATTTTATAAAGCAGGATAAACGACACTTTCTGTTAAGTCTGTTATGTGTATTGTTCTGTACTCACCCCAGGAATTTATGGTTTTATAGAGTGTATTCATTGATGCAGTACATTTACACAGGTAAAATGAACAGTACTCATACAAGGAGACCAGGAAGCAGTGGGCACTGAATGTGAAATGACTCTGCTGTGGTCACCTGACAGGGCTGTCAGGAGTCAGTGATGGGTGAATGGACATTTATAACACATATGTTTGACAGAAGCACTTAATAATGTCAGCTCTTTGCTGTTTGGGATCTTTTCCTCTCTCATGTGACCTCTTGTTTCTGCCTTTTTGTGCAAGAGATTAGACTTATGCTTGAAGATTAGTTTTAATCATTTTTTTAAACAAATCATTCTGGCATTTTATTCCTGCTCCACACCTAGGTCTTTGTTGTTTTATGTTTTAGTGATAAAATTCTCTACAACTTTCTTCAAGTGTACAGTCCCATATAATTTAAAAACTGCACTGAATCTACTTAAAAAATTAATAGTGTAAAATGAAAAAAATCAGACATACTCATGAGACATGAACATCTCATTGAATGGAATTCAAATATTTTTAGTAAACTAAATCTACAAATAAATTTTCATTAATTTGATATGTTTTATAAAACATTTTCATGTAGTAGCATTTTTTAAAAGATGGATCAATATTTAGAATCAGGATAGAAAAAATAAGAGCATATTAATAAATTGTAGGATTAGGTTAAATATGCTGTAGTTGCTCCTTTTCTAAAATGATTACTAATTAGAAAAAATTTATCTTGTTTTTTATACCTGAATTTTTTATTATTGTGAAAGAATTCTATAGTGATTTTTAAAAAATATACAACTCTTGTTTTTTTTCTCAAAACTGACAAGCATATTAATTTTATTGTGTGATACTTGCCTTTATAGCCTTCGAAAGCTTAGCAGGTCTCTCCTAACTTCTTTCTCAGCTATATTTCTTTTTGTACCCTGAGCTCCAGTGTCATGGATCTTTTAATCCTTCATTTGTACAATGCTCCATCCTGCCCCTGGGCCTTTGCAGTGACTGTTTCTTCTGTGTGAATGCACTTCCTCTTCACTCAGTGAGTACTTGCTTATTTTTCAGATTTTCACTCAGTTGTACTTCCTTAGGGAAATCTTCCTTTACATTCTTGAAATTGTTAGATATTGCTACTCACTCAACAAATACTGACTGGTTGCCAGGGGCCAGGAGGAGTTGTTAGGCTCTGAGAATATGAGAAGACAAGGTTCCTTTCTGTGGTGCTTTCATTCTAGTGATGAGATAGGCAGATGAGATCCAAATAAATAAGAAAACTTGAGAGTCAAAATGCAGATACTTAAAGTAATTGAGCTAGGGGATGGCTACCTTAGATTAGAAGTGAAGGTACCATTTAGGCTGAGATCTGGGTGACAAAGGGAACCTTAGTCAGGAGTAGAACAATTTAGAGAGAAAGAATAAGTGCAAAGGCCTGAGGCTGAGAGAAGACAGGAGAATGATAAGAGATGATGTTAGGAAGGCCAGAGAGTGCAAGGTTTTTCCATTTGGGGTGAGTATTTGGGTTTTAGTGTATATGCAATTGGAACCCATTGGCAAGGCTTTTGGGGGTAGAAATGGGAATAGTTGCTTACATTTTAGGAATGGATCCTGAGGGAGCAAGAGTGGTAGCAGAGAGAGCTGTTAGAAACCTTCAAGCAGTCTAAATGAGAGATGGTGTACTTAACTACACTTGTAATCTTACATTTATTTATGAGGTTATTTGATGGCTATTGCCCTCATTGGGTTGTAATTTCCACAAGGGCAGAGGCAATTTATTTTTTTGCTTAGAGTTATATCCCCAGTGTTTATTTCAGAACAAGCACCATATGGACACCAGGTTACTTAGAGCACAAGTGACTAGATTAAGTATGGTGAGAAAGAACAATGAATAAGATATAGTTCAAGTATATATACTTTAACTGTTGAGTCATTATTTTCATACACAGGGGACTTATGTATAGCTCAGCCAAAGAAATTACTATCAGTAGAAGGAAAAAAATTCTCTTTTTTTTAAAAAAATTATTTTTCTTACAAAGTTTGTTTTCTTTTCTAGGTGTAGTCCCCATAGAGTTTCCACCACTAATTCACCTGTGCACGGTCACGATAGTCCCTTGTGCTCTTCCCGTCCCTGCCTTGATCCCAAACCTTCCCTCTTCCCTGCAGAATGTCTCTCATTTATAGTTGTCTGTTTATTTTTGTTATGTTTTGTTGTGGGCTTTTGTTGCTGATGTTCTTCTTTTTTTTCCATTGATCCCCTATATTCCTCCTATAAGTGAGACCATCTGGTATTTTTCTTTTTCCTTCTGACTTATTTCACCGAACATTATCCCTAGAATGAAAAAATTCTTAACATTTAGTAGTCAAAAAGGCTAGCGTATGGTGTCATTGAAATGATTGAGATAGTTAGAATCACTTAGTCGTGGTAATAATGGGTAGAAAAGTTGCTGTTTTTATTTATATATATTTTACAGCATTGTTCATTTTGTACAATCTTTGCTTTCTCATTTCAGGAGTCCCTGTAAAATTCCCACCACCAATTCACCCGTGTACCAACAGTATAGTCCTTTATGCTCTTCCCTCCCATTTCGATCCCTCTCCCTCCCCTGTGGCATATCTCTGGTTTATTTAATTTTTAAAAATAAGATTTATTATTCACTTAAGATAGACCTCATTATAATGGGGTATTACAAGTAGATGGTGATGTTGATTTATGTAGTTTTGGTATGGGACCAACAACATGACATTTTTAATGTTTCCCCTGTACCTATCTTTATAGACAATGATGGAAGAGTTAACGATTTTACTCACATAGGGGGACACATAATTATGAGCAGCTTAAAGCATTTTAGAGCTCAAAATTATATCTAGACTGAGATTCAATAATTCTGTGGTCTACAGTGATTTGACTATTAACCTATTGGTCATGGTTTATTGGTCTATAAATGATAAACTTTCTGCTAGAGAAAGTCAGCGTCAAAAAGAGAATGTTAGTAAATATAGACAGCTCATGTAAAAATCTTGCATTGTAGAAAGGAGAAAGTGTCTAAGGTAATTGCATGTAAATTTCTGCTAACTTCTCCACTTTATTGATTTAGTAACTATCTTACTGAATATCCAGTGTGTGTAGGGCCCTGTGCTGCACACTGGACTCTGAGTGAACACTTTCCTGGAAGGAGTCATGTAGTGTAAAGGGTGTGTGATGCCTGTGGAAGCTTGTGGGGGAAGCATCCAGCTGAGACTGAGAATAATAACGAAGTTGAACGAAGCGTGGTCCTTCCAGGGGGCTAGCTATGGGCTGGTTCGAGTGGAGACTAGGTAAAAGAGCCAGGAAGAGGAATTTCAAAGTCTATAGAGTCTTTGCTTCAGAGAATGTGACTTCTTTTGGAGATGGTAGAGCTGGAGACCCGACAGTGTCTGATGGTGGAGGATGTGAGGTGAGGAAGGCAGAGGCAAGATTAGACATTACAACATTTTAAGCAGAGGAGTAAATTTGATTTGAGTTCTAAAAAAAGTCTCTCGGGTGATGTGTAGATTTTTCAAAAACCTCATTCTTTATTTGTTTTGTGTTAGATGTATCCTGTGTAGGCATAAACATTCTTATTTTTTAAGTAATTTTTTCCCCATTTTATGAGGAATGATTTTTTAATTTAGAAGATAGAGTTGGAGATAATAAAGTTTTTACAGAGATGATCATATGATATATGTATCTGTTGTATAAAGTTCTTCACATTAAGCATCCATCATTTTACAGTTAGAAATGTTTTACTTATATGAGAATATTTAATATCTATCCTAGCAACTAAATATATTCACTATGCTGTGAGTTCCATCCTCCAAATTTACTAATCTTATAATGCGAAGTGTTTACCTTTTGTTCACCATCACTCATTTCCTTTTATTCCCAGCTTCCACCTCTGGCAATCCCCAGTCTGCTCTCTCATAATTTCACGAGTTTTGGAAGTTTTGGTGTCACTCTTTCCAGTAAATGTTGTTTTTAAGGTTTAACACGCATACTGAAAAGTGTGTAAGTTACAGGTTTTAGCTCTGTGCATTTCACAAAGTAAAAAGCCACCAATGTAACTTCTCCCCACATCAAAAAACACATTATTATCATCACCCCAGAATCTTTCCTTTACCTTCACCCAAGAGATGACCACCAGTCCAAACGCTGTCAGCTGTTGTCTAGTTTTGCCTAGTTTTCTAGTTGAAGAGTTTTATACAAAAGGAATGATACAATATCTTCTTTTTTGGTGACCAGTAATTTCTTTGTGTTATTTATCCATGCTTCCTCATATAGTAATAGTTGGGTTTTTCCCCACACCTTAGTATTTCATTGTTGTGTATGCCACTTTTGAATAATCCATTTATTGTTCATAGACATTTGGGTCATTTCTAGTTCTTCTCTATCACAAATAGTGCTGCCACAAGCATTTGTGTATGTGTGTGGTGCTTTATGTGGGCATTGATGTTGAGTGTTTACCTAGGAATGGAACGAGGTATGGGTTATGTGTATGATTTGCCTATATGACTGCCAAACAGTTGTCCAAAGTGGTTGTATCAGTTTACATTCTCAGCATCAGTGTACGGAAGTTCCAGTGATTTCTTTTCTTGTTCATGCTGGTTATTGGCCGTCACAGTGGCAAATGCAAAGTGATATCTTTGTAGTCTTTTATTTGTATTTTCCCAGTAAGTGTTGTTGGGTGCTTTTTCATGTTTAACTGGCTATTTAGATAGCCTTTTTAAGGAACTCTCCTGCACTGCTAGTGGGAATGCAAACTGGTGCAACCTCTAGGGAAAGCTGTATGGAGGTTCCTCAGTCTGTTAAAAATGGAACTACCATATGACGCAGCAATCCCACTCCTAGGGATCTACCCAGAGGACACAAAAACATGTACCCCTATATTTATTGCAGCATTATTTATAATAGGTAAGATTTGGGATGAACCCAAATGCCTAGAAATAGACGACTGGATCAAGAAGATTTGGTAGATATACACAATGGAATATTATTTAGCAATCCAAAACGATAAACTAGAGCCATCTGCAGAAACCACAACAAAACAAAAATTAACTGACAACTACAAATCAGAGACATTCTGCAGGGAAAAGGGAGAAATCGGGATCAAGGCAGGGATGGGAAGAGCACAAGGGACTATATGGTGACAGTGCACGGGTGAATTGGTGCTGGAAATTCTATGGGGACTACACCTAGAAAAGAAAGCAAACATTGTAAGAAATAAATTAATTAATTAATGAAATAGCCCATTTGGTGAGATGCCAATTCAGTATTTTTTTCTTTTTCTTATTAAAGTGCTTTTCTTACTGATCTTTATGGAATTCTTTATATTTTCCAGATACAAAGCCTTATGCTAGATATATGTATTACAGGTATATTTCCTTGATTATGGCTAGCTTTTAAATCTTATAATATTTATTTTTTGATTAACAGAAACTTTTAATTGAATGAACTCCAATTTACAGATCTTTCTTTTAGGTCAGAACTTTTCGTTTCTTGTTTAAGAAAATTTTGCTTGCATCAAGGTTATGAAGATACTCTTCTGTACTACCAAGTCTTATTGTTTGACCTTTCACATTTAGACCTAATACCCTCTTAGAATTGAATTTTGTTTAATGTTTTCTTTTAGAGCTGATAGTAATTGTCTGATATATTTTGGTGCTCCTTCATTTGGAGCATCTATGTTGATGAGTGTTATATCTTCTTGAAGTACTGTGCCCTTGACCATTATATAGTGCCCTTCTTTGTCTATTTTTACCTTTTTTATTTTGAAGTATCTTGGTTGATGAGTGTCAGGTCACTCATGCTGCGGTGGTTATGGCTTGAAAGCACTGAGACATTAACCTCTGCACCACAAGGGAGACCTTAGCTTCTGTGGTCAACTCTCAAGTCTTAGTTTTTAAGTTTGGCTTTTTCTTATCCTTTGGGTTCTCTGTTCCACATGTAAGTGATATCATCCAATCTTTTTCTTTCTCCTGGGTTATTTCACTTTGGATAATCACTTCCACTTTCATCCTTGTTTCTACAAATGAAGTTTTCTAGCACTTTTTCATTTGATTGATTCTTTTTGGTTCTTTTTTGCAAGTGACTTCTAGAAGTTTCACCTTCTAATTTCTTGTTGTGTGTACTTATAAACACAACAGTTTTGGTTTGTTACCCATGATCCAAGGATTTTACTCCATTCGCTTCCTAAGATTAAGAATCAGTGGTCTCCCTGGGAGCACAAGGGGTTAAGTCTCAATACTAGGAAGCAATCTGCTGCACAAATTAGATCCCTGGTGAGGGAGGTGACCTGCATGGCATGGTTGACTTCTCTTGTCTCACCTGCTGCTCCCCTCAGCAGTACATTTCAGTAGATCTCCCTATTCTGTTTCTGGTGACTTCTGTCACGCCCTGCACCTCTGGCCTATACCCCAGATCTTGTATGCATAAATCTTTAAAAAAAAAAAAGAATCGTTTGGATTTCTGTGTACATAGTCGTTTTATATGATGGAGTTTTATTTTTTCTCGTCCAATTCTTACACTTTTTAAGTCCTTTTATTGCATCATTGCAGTGGGTGGGGCCTTGGTTACAGTTTTGAGTAGAAGTGATGATAGCATGAACTTGTCTCATTCTCATTCCCAATTTCCGAGGGAAAGCTTTCAATATTTAAAATGCAGCATTTATTTTGCCTGTTGTTGAAATCTATCAGATTAAAAAATGATGTTATTATGTGATTTTAATCATGAACATGTATTGAATTTTATCAAATGCTTTTTCTGCAGCTATTGAAATGCTCTTATGATTTGTTTCTCTTATTTTGTCAATGTAGTAATCACATTTCAAACAAATGTTAAAACACACTGGGATTCCTGTCATAAATCTAGCAGATGTGCACTCATTTTTATCTTTTGTTGGATTTAACTTGCTAGTATTTTGTTTAAGTATTTTGTCTGTATGTTTAGGTGCTATACTACTAGCTTTTAATTTGCCTTTTTATATATAGTACATTTGCCTTGTTTTGATAATAGGGATATACTGCCTTATAAAGTCAATTGGAAAATGTTCATTTTTGTCCAACTCTTAGAAAGATATTGATATCCGTTATTCCTTAAATGCTTGATAGAAAATTCATTTGATAGAATTTTTCTTTGTAAGAAAGTTTTAAATTATGGATACAATTGTGTGAATAAGTATAGACCTGTTCACATTTTCTATTTCCTCTTTTGTTAAGTTTGGTAGTTTGTGATTTTCAAAAGAATTTGGTTTAAATTTTCAAATTTACAAATGAAAGTTGTTAATAAAATAATCTTAAAATGTTTGTAGGAGCTGAGTAATGTCTCATTCTCATTTCTGATATTGTCAATTTGTGCTCTTCCTTTTCTGTGATCAATCTTGATCTCATTGCTGATTCATCAAATTTATCATCCTTTTACTGAGCATATTTGAGTTTTTGGGATTTTTTTTTTTGATTTTGGGGGCTTTTGTTTTTGCTATGATATGCTTGTTTTCTAATTCATTAATTTCTGGTTTTGGTTTAGCATTTCCTCCCTAATATTTTTTGGCTTTAATTAGCTACTTTAAAAAATTTTGTAAGAATAGTTAGAACATTAATTTTCAGTTTGTTATTCTAATATATACGTACAAATTGCTACATTTTCCTTTGAGTCATTATTTTAATGACATTCTTTTAGTTTTGATGTCATATTTCAAATTTTCTGCTTAACATATTTTAAAATGGTCATTGTACTTTTTTCTGTGGCCTATAGTTTATTTGGATACTTATTGCTTAATTTCTTACTTGGGATAGCCTATTTATTTTTTGTTGATTTCTAGTTTATCCTCATTATTGTTAAATAGCATGCTGTCTTGATATTTTTGAGCTTTGTTTTATGCCTTAAAAATCACTTTTGGTAAATGACACTGTAATGTAGTTACTATTCAATACATGTGGAGTATGTAGTGCAGTATTCTATACATGTAGATTAGGTTAAATTTATTAGTTTTATGCTCAATCTTCCTATCTGTAGATTTATTTTGTCTATTTCTGTTAGTCATTGAGAAAGATAAGGTAAATTTCTTACTATGATGAGTTTTTCTGTCTTTTAGTTCTATAAGCTTTTTCAAATAAATTTTGAAGGTATGTTATTAGGTATATATACATTTATAATTGCTATACTTTCCCATTTTATTGGATTCCTCCTTTATTATTATTAAATGCCTTTATTTAGCTCTAATAATGGTTTTTTTGGTTATCTTAATTTATTTTATTTTTTAATTTATATATATTTGCCATCAATTGTAATCCCCATGTATTCCCCGTCGCCATATCACCAGTGCACCATCACCTCAGTCCCCCGTGCTCCCGTCAGCCCTTAACCCTCCTCCTTCCTCCTCCCCACCAAGTGTCCCCAGTCTGTCCTTGTCTCCTCATTTTTGGTTTCTGTGTCTTTATTGCTGTTATTGTTATTATTATTATTGTTCTTATTC
>JAGFMF010011778.1:2192051-2218676 GCA_019455555.1 Galemys pyrenaicus
ATATGACAAGCCCATCGCCAGTATCATTCTCAATGGCAAAAAGTTAAAATCCTTTCCTCTAAGATCTGGAACAAGACAAGGATGCCCTCTTTCACCCCTCTTTCACCACTGCTCTTCAATATAACACTGGAAGTCCTGGCCAGAGCAATACGACAAGAAAAAGGTATACAAGGTATCCAAATAGGGAAAGAAGAAGTGAAATTATCACTGTTTGCAGACAATATAATATACATAGAGATATAATATACATAGAGAACCCCAAAAGCTCTACAGAAAATCTACTCAAGTTAATCGGCCAGTTTAGCAAAGTAGCAGGATACAAAATCAACACGCAAAAATCAGTAGCCTTCCTCTACACAAACAACCAAGCTGAAGAAGAAGAAATAAAAAAAAAATCCCCTTTATAATTGAAACCGACTGACTTTCAAAGCTCCGATCTCAGCCTGCAAGGGTTGCTTTGTGACACGCGGTCCCCTGGCTCGAAATTCCCAATATGGTGCTCCTAGGGAGCCAGGCACGATAGGATTCCCACTGGGGCTGTCACTGGCATTGCAGCCCAACTTTGCTCTGTCTATCTGCATCCGCCCCAGGCACACAGCTCCTGGCCTTGGCGTTTTCTGACTGACTTTTACAGTTCAAGTTTCAGCCTGCATGAGGCTATGCATCCAGCAGCCCCGCTGCCACTCTCCACTCTCTGGGAGTGGCGCCCTCGGGGCGCCGGGGCGTCCTTCAAACAGAGTTTATTTAGAGTTTCCTACCGCTTTCCTTGGGGCTGATGCTTCCTGTATGTAAGCTGACAGTCCCTTTTCTGGCTTTTTTTTACCGCTTTCCATCGGGCTGATGCTTCCTGTATATAAGCTGACAGTCCCTTTTCTGGCTTTTTGTTTTTCTTTTTTGGTATTCACTGTTATGTGTATCTGGACACAATGAGTCCAGCGTCTTCACTCTTCTCTAATAATGGTTCTTAACTTATAATCTACTTGTTTGAAAGTAATAGGTGCAGTAGACCCTTGAACAACACAGGTATGTGAACTTTTTTCATTTTTTAAAAAAGGATTTATTTATGCATACAAGAGCTGGGGTACAGGTCAGAGGTGTGGGGGGTGGAGAGGTGAGAGGATTCACTAGAGGCAGAGTGGGAAACAGAACAGGCAGATTGATTGAAATACACTGCTGAGGGGGAACGGTGGATGAGGCAAGAGAGGTCTCTGTGCCTTGTGGGTCTCCTCCCTGACTGGGGATTGAATTCATGGTGCTGTGGATGCTTCAAAGTGCCATGCTTATAACCCGTTGTGCCACCAGGGAGAACCTGAACTTTTTTCAGTAAATACCATTGACCCTCCATATCTGTGGGCTCATGTTCATGGATGCAATAAACCACAGGTATGGATTAGTGGTATCTGTGGATGTGGAACTCACTTATACAGAGGGCTGACTGGAAGGGATTTGAACATGTATGGATTTTGGTTTCCAGAAACCAGCCCACCATGGATGTACCAAGGGACTACTATAGTTTAATTTGAGGAGAGTTAAAAGTTATCTTGTTCTGGTATTGGCACCCCATTGTTCAAAGGTCAAAGTACAAGCTTTTCTTTGATTAATATTTGCATTGTTTATCTTTTTCTATAGTTTTTGGACTCTTATTTTTGAGTTATTTCTTTTATAAAAAGCACATAGTTTATTTATTTCACCTGACAATGTTTGGAACGTTTGATAAACCATTTGTATTTAAATAATGATAATATATTTGGGTTAAAATGTACCATTTTGCTGTTTGTTTTCTACTTCCATCTGTTCTTCCTACTTCCTACTTCTCTTACTTTTTTCTTGATGAGTCAAGTGTTTAACATTCAGTTTTGTCCTCTATTGGCTTCTTAATTTTATATCTTGTTGTATTCTTTTAGTCATTAATTTGGAGATTACAACATATATTCCTCACTCATAAGTTTACTATAAATTAGTACATCAACCACTTTCCTCACAATGCAGGATTCTGAGAATACCTTAACTTTATAGAATTTCTTCTCTTTTTGCACTGTTTTTGTCATTCTAAATTGACATGAATAAGACTACACAATATATTATCATTGTTAGTTTATTCAGTTAGTATTAATTTATTTATATTTGCCATTTCTTCATTTCTTCCTGTAAGTCTGTTTCCCTCTGGGATTATTTTCCTTCTGTGGGAAGAATTTCCTTTAGTCCTTCTTTGTATCTTTTGTTTGCTTGAAATTTTCTTTTTCTCTTACTTCTTGAAGTGTATTTTTGCTGCATGTAGATTTCTAGGTTATCCTTTCATTCCATGCTTTAAAGATGTAATTTTGGTGTCATCTATATTTTATTAATTTTATTTAACAAATTAGCTGTCAGTCTCATTATGGGACCTTTGAAGAATATGTGCCTTTGGTCTATTTAACATTTTTTCCTATGTCTCTGATATTGAGGAATTTTATTACAATGTACCCAGAGAAATTTTCTTACTATTTATGCTCTTGGGGATCATAGAGCTTCTTAAATCAGTTTTAGGCTGTTCTTTGCACATATTTAATCAAATATTTCTTCTCTCCTCTTCCCTTGAAAGTATGCTTTTACATATGCTAGACCAAGCCCTTTTCCCTATGTCCTACTTGACTCTCATATTCTCTTCCTCGTTTTCCAGTTTTTTTTTTCTCTTTGCTTTAGTTTGGACATTTCTAACTTATCTCCTAGTGCACCGGTGTTTGTTTTTCCTTGGTATTTAATCTTCTCTTAAAAAATCTATTGGATTTTTTTTTTTGTTTCAGGTTTATTGAGGTATAATTTAGTTGTAATAAAACTCAGCCATTATGCCTTCACCCACAACATGGTGGATTAGAGATAGATGGGGATCACCTTCTCCCCCAAAAAGAACTACTAAAAATAATGTGTGCTCAGAAGTTGCTCCAAAAGACCCATAGGACTTTTCCACAGAGATCTTGAACTAAGGTTGATGGCTACTAAGGGATAGAATAAGAGTACGTGAAGGGGAGTGTGGCTAGGAGAGTAGATACCTCAACTGGCAGAATGGACTTGGTGGAGTTCAGCCATCCAAGCCATGACAGGACACCATTGGGCTTTGTGAAATTCACACCATTGGGCTTTGTGAAATTCCTAGAATAACTGTGCTTATGTGCAGGTATAAGTATGATCCTGGGGCAGTGGTAATGCTGTGGGTGCAGACTTGAACGAGGACATTTGTTACTCTATGCCCCATGGGGCATGAAAGCTCCCCCAACTCCCTTTCCAGAAGGGATGATAGAGTGAGCCCAGCTGGATTCCACAGTGGGCCTAATAGAGTGGACTTGTGTTATAACTCATGAATCTTTGGGATCCTTTGGGAGGTTAACAAATGGTGAGCAGAATTTGCAATCCCAAGGCATTGCAGTGGTCGTGGATACAGAAATGGAGGGCCTGTCAAAGACTTCAGGACAACAAAATTGAAAATGCTAAATGAGATACTTGAAGGTCAGTCAAAGGCAGATAGGCAGGTATAAAATCTTAGAAAGGAGATCCAGAAACAGAGAGTTCTTCACCAAAGAGTCTGAAAATATTTAAAAGATCACAAAAAGAGAACAGATGAAATGCAGACAAATTTAGAAAATATTCTAAATAGAATTAATCTGGCAGAAGAAAGAACTTCAAGAATAGAAGACTCAAGTGAACAAATCATTCAATTAGAAAGAGAGAAACAAGATGAAGAAAAAATGGGGAAACTATGAGAAACATCAGACTCAACTACAAGAGGAAACAAGAATAATTGGGATCCTTGAAAGTGAAAAGGAAGAGAAGGGAACAGAAAGCCTATTTAAAGAAATAATAACTGAGAATTTCCCAAACCTAAGGAATAAATAAATATAGATGTCCAGGAAGCAAAGATACCCAGATTTTTAAATGTAAGAACACTTTGAAGACACATCATTGTTAAATTATCAAAAATCAAAGGTAAAGAAAAACTTTTACAGGAAGCAAAGAAAATGTAAGTAACTCACAAAGGCGCCCAAATTAGGCTTTCTTCAGATTTCACACCAGACACTCTCCAGGCAAAAGACATGAACTACCAGCCAAAATTACTCTATTCTGCGAAATTATCATTCAAATAGGTAGGTGAAATAAAGGCTTTCCCAGACAAACAAACGCCAGTGTAGTTTATCACCAGCAGACCTGCTTTACAAGATAAATTGAAAGGAGTTCTACAAGAAGAGAAAAAAATGAAATACAAAATCTTGAGCAAAATGACAATAGGAATACAAAACCAGAAGCATGAGCAAGAATAGCATATACCAATACCAAAACACTAAAGGTGAGGAAGAAATGAACAGAACCTGTTTATTAGTTAAAATGTTGGAGAATGGACACCAGTTTATAAAGGACTGATATAGTAGTTTAAGCAAAACCACTAGTCAAAAATCCAGAATAGAGGCCCACAGTTAAGGGAGTAAATATATTGATAGAATCACTAGGGAAAGCCATCCAGAGAGAAACAAATGGAAAAAGAAACAACGGAAAAATCGAACAATCAAAAATAAAAAACAAAATGGTAATAAAATATCAATAAATAATAAAAGTGAGTGATTTGAGCTCAGTAGTTAGAAGACATGGACTGACAAAGTGGGTTAAAAAGTTTCAGCCACTTATACATTGTGTTAAGATACCCATTTAAAACTAAAAGACAAAAAACCTAAAAACAAAACTGAAAGTAAAAGGGTTGAAATGAGGACATACATGATGATAATGTACTAAGAAAAATAGGAACTACTATTCTTATATAGACTTTCAGCTGAAAAAGTTTATCAGAGACAAAGGTTCAAATTGTATAGTGACCAAGGGAAACAATTCAGCAAAAAGATATAAATGTTATTAATATCTGTGTCCCTAATATGGGAGTACCTATTTATATAAAGCAACTATTACTAGACCTAAAAAACAGGTTGGCAAAAATACAATTATTGGTGGGGACCTCAACATACCACTGACATAAAAAAATGCAACTAACCTTTGGGCTTTTATTGTTGTATACTATATCTCTCTATATTAAGAACTACATTGGTCTTTATAGTCTTAGAATGCAACAGCGTTATTGCTTTATACATTTTTGTGCTTTAAAGACATTAAGAGGGCCTCCCTGGTGGCGCAGTGGGTTAAGCAACACACTATGAAGCAAACCGCAGCCAATGCAGCACGAGTTCGATCCCTGCTGCCGGCCAGGGCGGGGACCCACATGGTGCAGCAGACCTCTCCTGCTGTGCCCGCTGCTCCCCTCAGCAGTGTACTTCCGTTGATCTGCCTGTTCTGCTCCCAGCTCTCTGTGGTGAATCCTCTCACCCCCCCACACCTCTGGCCTGTACCCCAGTGCTTATATGCATAAATAAATCTTTAAAAAAAAATAAAGACATTAAGAGAAGAAGTTTGAAGTATATATTTATTCAGGGAGTATTTTGTATTTACCTACATATTTGGCATTCGGAATACTTTTTAATTTCTTTATGTCAACTCAAGTTAATGTTGATGTCATTCTCTTTCAGCTTAGAGAACTCTTTAATATTTCTTGTAAGACAGATCTGCTAGGAATTCCTTTCTCTCCTTTCCATATGAGTGTCCTGTTATATGCATGTTGATACACTTGCTGTTGTACCACAGGTCTCTGTTAAATTTTTAATTTTTTTCTTTATGTTTTTCAGATGTGATATCTCTTTATATGAACATTATTGATTCTCTCTTTTGTCATCTCGAATGCACTACTGGGCCCCTCTGCTGAATTTTTCATTTTAGCTTTTGTAATTTTCAACAATTTCAACTTAGCTGTGGAATTTCTGCCTTTTTAAAAATAATATTTCTTTATTGAGAGTCTCTAATTGCTGAGTATTGCCATACCCAATTTTAATTCTTTTGATTATTTTTTAAAGCTCTGTCAGTGTGTTTGTAATGATGGTGTAATGTCCTTTGCTAAATCCAACATCGAGAGACATTCAAAGACAGTTTTTATTAACTGCTCTTTTCCTTCTTGAATATGGATCGCACTTTCTTGTTTCTTTACACATCTTAAAGGTTGAATACTGGGCATTTTGAATTATATGTCAGTTGTGGATTGTGATTTATTCCCCCTCCCTCCCAGGGGGAGGTTGATACTGTTTTTTTTTTTTTTTTTTTTGTGATTAGAGCTTAACTGGCCTACATTCGTGAAGTCTGTCTTCCCATAATGTACAGCTAGTGTACCAGTCTGCTCAATTCTTTTCCTCATCTTTTATTTTTAAGCTTGCTTTCCTGGGGGGTCTTTCTCTGTGTCTGATCAGCTGAAGGTCCAGTCTAAGATGAGTCTGAGACTGTGCTCAGTATCTCAAACCATCAGGCTCCCACTCTCTAGGATGGACTGCATGTGGTTGCCGAGCTGGTTCAGTCAGGGTCATTGGCCTCTGCCCTAGTTTTTACTTGCTTTGGGAAGGACACTCTTAGGTCTTCTACTCATGGATTTAGCTCTTTATTAACATGAATGTGTGAGTTAGAGGCTAGCCTCCAACTCGAATATGCTCAGCCTCTAGTCAATTCAGAGTTGTAGGGAAAGTTTTTCAAGCCTTTTTTCTCTTAACTTCTGAAACTCCTTATCTGACCAGTCTGCTCTCCGTGACTTTCACCAAACAGAATTTGTTATCTTAAGCTAGTGGAGCTGCTGTCTCTCCCTATTAGGTTGGACTGAGAGCATCACTTTAAACAACAGCATTTCATAACCTAACCGCAGTTGCAGTGTAGCTGCGGCTACTCAGTAGTGTGCTGATTGAACTATCACACTTGAAGGGGGTGGGGTGGGTGGGATGAGGTGATGGGCACAGCTGCAGGCAAGAGCACTGCAGTATTTATGTTAATCTTACCCAGAGTTCAGTCATTTTCATGAGTAAATGCTTCTCAGTCTGTGGTATGCTGGAAGTTACAGTGTGGAGATGATTGTCTTTGACAGATTAGATCAGTTTTATAGCTGCTTTGTGGGGAGAGGATTTTTCACCCTCTTCATCACTCTATCATGCTGAAGAGATTGTGTTTAGGAGATGTATTTCTTTATTTGATTCTCTCATTTTTATTTTAAAAACCGATTCTAGTGCTCTGGTGCAGTTCTTCACTTGTCAACTATTTTCTTGAGCACAGTGATCTTAGTATTTTCAGTGCCCGTGTCTCATAACTTCAGTGTCTAGACGCCAGTGTTACTTTCTCTCTTTCCTCTAAATTTTGGTCACTTGATCTTGTCCTCTAGCACACATGATATTTTTTGATAGACTATCAAGACAGTTTACTTGAAAATATTGTAGAAATTCTGTTATGATGATGTTATTCTTCTTAAGAGTGCACTTGATTTCTGGAAGACAGAGTATAGAGCCTATTTTGATTCAGTCAAGGATTGAAAAGATTTGATTTTGAGTTTCATATTTTCTGAGAAGTATTTTCCTTTATTCTCAGGGTATGGTCTGTTAGAGGCCCAATAGAAAACTTGAGGTGTTTATAGGAATTTTCTTCCTTGGTGTGCCTGAACCACACTTTTTTCTTTTCAGCTTTATGAATGTACCAAAATATTGCTTAGTTTTTACCACACATACATATCACTTTGCCTTTGGCTTTCTGGCTTCTTGTATCATGTCACTTAGGAATCTTGAAGGAAAATGCTTGTAGACTATTGGTATTGCTTTTCTGTATTCCTCTTTTCTTTGTGGTCTTGGCTTTTCCAGCTCTTCCTACTTTAGTAAACTCAGACTCTAAATTTTGAGCAAGTAGTGCAGTGAACCAAAATCTTTGAACTGCTTTCTTGGTGGTTTCTCAGCTACTCAGGTATGCACAGAAATTAGCAAACGCCTCAGTGAACAAAGTAGTAAAGTATCACCTGCACTTCAGTGCATTTCCTTTCTTTCCTGAGTCTGTTCTCGCAAGTCTTGGTTGCTCTCTAAGACCTTGAACAACTTCCCAACTTCCTTTCATGGGAGGTTTGCTATGAGATAAGCTAGTTCACTGCATATGGAAGTGGAACTCCAAAAGCATTCTGTCATTACTTTATTTGACCCAAGTAGACAAGAGATATATATGATAATGAAGTTTTTCTTTATATTAAAGACTTTTCTTGGAATAAGCAAGGAGTTTTTTCAAGAGACAATGACTAGACAGGAGAGATTAAAACTTATCTTGTACAACTCAGTATACATGATATATAAGAGATTAAACAGTTTTGTGTAAAAGGATACAGTGATCTGCAGTGTTATGATATTGGTTTTTTTAAATGTCTTTTTGAATCAGTTATTTTTTCACAGTAAAATCAATATAAGGAAACTTTAGAAAAATTTGATAATAACTTTTAATGTAGATCTTTGTAATCTGGAATTTTAAGACTATTATTAGGAAAACACAGGTATTTGACGTTAGTCATTAATGTTATTATATTTGTTTTATGATCAAGTGATAGAGGGTGCTTTTTAAAATGCAGTTTTGTTAGGGACTTAATACTTTTCATTAATAATAGAAAGTAAAGATCAGTCTTGAAAATAGCTTTTAAAATTTTGGATAAGGCTCATCAGTCGTAATAAATATACCACTCTGTGAAGTGATGTTGATGATGTGGGAGGCTGTGCATGGTTTTTCAATGGAGATACAGAAATAGGACTTCTTTTTTTTACAGAAAATAAGTTAGACATCCAGACAAACTTTGAGTTCAATATGAATACTGAGATGCCAGCGAAACTATGAATGGCCAGCGCTTATCTCTCTCTGTAGCTGGTGTGTTTTGCATGTTCCCAGTCCTTATCACTAGACTAGATTGTGAGCTCCAAGAGGAAGGTGACAGTGTGTTGCTCATGTTGGACATCTGGTATTTGGCATGTGAGATACCAACATTCAGTAAATGTTGGCTAAGTAAATAATAGCAAAGAAAAATGTTGCACAGGACATTGATTAAAAATGGCAAGGCAGATTTTATTCAGTACAACTGCAAAAGGGGGAGAGACACTTCAATGTAAACTGAGCTCAGTGCCACAGAACAAAGGCGGGATGCCTTTAAATCCTGGGATGTGCTAAGAGACAGGTGCACTTGGTCACTGAGGGAAGCTGGTCTGTGTGGTTAGGCGATCTGGCTGGGTTGCTGGAGTCGAGAAACAAACGTCTCTTGTCTTCAGGACAGGACGTAGCTTTGCAAATTGGAGCAGAGTACCCACTGCAGGCAGGTTCACTCTCCCACAGGAGAGTCTCTTCTGGATGTTAACATTTCAAAAAGGTGACTACCAGTTCCTTGAACCTTGAGGAACTTTTCTGGGTGTGCAAATTTTATATCCAGAAGGGCAGAGAAAGAATTTATCATCGCAAGAGTTTTCAAGTAAATGTTCTTAAAAAAAGGAAATCATTAGATTTTTGACTGGCAGGACTGAACTTTCTCAGAGAGGCCTTTTAGGGAACTGGGTCATTTTTCTAGATTCATGAGCTTTAATGGATAGGAGCCAGGCTAGTGTTTATGTCTCTTAAGGTAAGGGTGTGGATGAAATTGGTGAAATTTTTGTCTCTGTGGTGGTGGAAGTGGTGGAGGCTGTGTTGAGGAGAGGACCTAGCAGAAGTCTGACTGAAGTTTGGTCAAGGAGACAGTGTTTGTCGATAACACAGAGAAAGTAAGGGTACTTTGTGTATGGAGACCAGAGTGAAACTGTAAGTGAGATGGAGATCAGGGATATCTAAAAGAATTTAATGTTCAGGACTGGCTAGGGGGAAAGGAATGAATGTTTAACCAGGTTCATTACCTCTGTTATTTTGACTTGATCTAACAACTCTGCAAGGTCAGTGCTGGCTCCATGTTAAATCAAGAGGCTGTGGAATTTCTAATGACATGATCAGGGTTAGTACTAGAGTGCATTCAATCCCAGATTCTTTGACTTAAAAGTGCCATCCTCCGATCCTCGGTATGTTGTTTAATATTGTTATATGACATTTTGCTTTTCCTAGAAGTCATTTACGTTAACAACAGTTAACACTTACAAACAGCTCACTTAGGTGCCTGGTCATAAGAAGAAAATTTAGCAAGGCTTAGTAAACATTGAGTTGTATAGAAGTGTTATAGGTGCTTTGCTTTCTTAGGATGTAAATGCTCTCAGCTATCACTGGAATTGCTCTTGACACCCCAGTACCTATGGAAAGGTTGCACTCAATCATAGATTACTGCACCATTGCAGCGGGAAGGTCTTTAGCCATCAAGTCCACCATCTTAATTTCTCAGATGAAAAAGACATGATCCTGTAAGGTTAAGTGATTTCCCCAAGTGATTTACTCAGGATTCCAGAGCCAGCTCATTAGAGAAAGCTGGATTGCTTTCACCAAAAATTAATGTGGGCCTATTTGGATATTTACCCCTAAATGTCATTATTACAGAATGACAAGCTTGACAATCAAATGTCAAGCTTCCATAGTATTGCCAGTGGGTTCTTGTAGAAAGTAATTGTAGGGGATGGTGCTCCCCTCAGGTGACTTAGCAGAGCTCTGTCAAACACCACTTTTTTTTTTAAAGATTTTATTTATTTATGCATGCAAGAACTGGGGTACAGGTGCTGGAGGTGAGAGGATTTATCCGTGACAGAGTGGGGAGCAGAACAGGCAGATTGACTGAAGTACACTGCTGAGGGGAGCAGCGGGCGAGGCAGTAGAGGTCTATTGTGCCATGTGGGTCATCTCCATGGCCAGGGGGGTGGAACTGCTGCAGTGGCTGTGGGTAGCTTCATAGTGCTGCGACTTAACCCCTTGTGCCACCAGGGAGGCCTGGATTTGGCTACTTTAGATACTTGAGTTGGTGGAGTCATCAGTGCTTTTTCTCTGTGACTGTCTTATTTAGAATAATGTACTCAGGATTCATCTATTTTGTCAAAAGTGGCAGGATTGTTTTTCCTTTTTACAGTTGAATGGTTATTACTCTGTGTGTGTGTGTCTGTGTGACACTTTCCCTATCCATTCATCTTTGGATGGACATTTAGGTTTTTATTACGTATTGGTAATTGTGAATAATAGTGCTTTGCAGATGCCAATACTAAAATCTCTTTATGATCCTCAATTTATTTCCTTTGAATAAAAACCCAGACATAGGAATGCTGAATCATATAGTAGATCTGAAAACCTCTCATAATGTTTTCCCATACTGGAAGCTCCATTTTGCATTTCACCCGTGGTATTCCAAGAGTTCTGCCTTCTCTACCTCTATCAAAACTCAGTGTGTTTGGTGTTTGGATAGTAGTGAACCTGACTGGTGTGAAGTGGTATCTCATTATGGTTTTGATTTGTGTTTCCCTGATGACTAGTGACACTGAAAATTTTTCCATAGATCTGTTGACCACTAGTCTCTTATAGAGTAGTATCTACTCAATCCTTAGTCTATTTTTAGTGGTATTAACAATTTTCTACCATTGGGTTATAGGAGTTCCTAACATGTTTTGAATTATGAATCTCTTATCAACATAAAGTGTTTTCTGCTGTTCTGTAGGTTGCCTTTTCACTTTGTTGATTGTTTCTTTTGCTGAGCAGGTGTATTTCAGTTTGATATGTCCCACTTTTTTCTCTGCCTTTTTAGTGTCCCTTTCATTTCAGCTCTACAGTTAGATCTCCGGGTGTGGAAGCATTGCTCGGCTCTTCATTCTGTTGTTTCACGTAGCGGACAGGTGAGTGGGGATGGGGAACAGATAGTTGATGCAGGACTAATCTGGGGTTCTCTAGCCTTGTGGTGGTTAATGGCAGGTGAGCATGAGTAAGTAGGAGAGAACTGAGCAAGGGCGGGAGTGTGGGGCTGTCAGAGTAAGTCATCACAGAAGTAAAGCACCCTTGGGGAATGGAGTGGAGACAGAAACCAGTATTTCTGTTTGGTGGAATCATGCATTAGACAGTAGGAAACTCAGTAGGTGATAAGGTCACTTAGAAAAGTGAAATCCACTTGTTAGGAGAGAAAAGTAGAAAATAAGCATAGACTATTAATGATGGAACAAGGAACAAGGAAGTGTGGTGCCCCATAGCAGCTTCTGAATCCTTTGGTAGCATTTTTCATCAAGTACTGTGACAGCAAAGTTACTTGCTGGGCTCTACCTCTATAAGCTGCAGGCTATAGGAAGTGTTCAGTAATGACCCGGTATATGTGGCAGATGTGCAGGGAAGAAACAAAACACCCAAGCACACCAATGTAGAACAGAAAGCTTTTGCAAATGAGTCTTATTTTTATCTTTTTATTATGGAAAAACTTTACACATATTCAAAAGAAGAGAAGGTGATATAATGAATTCATTTACCAATCACTCAGGCTTACAATGGTCAACATATGGCCCATCTTGCTACATTTATCTGTCCTCTCCCCATGGGATTATTTTCAACAAAGCCCAGATGTTATTATTATTTCATCTGTGCATGCATCAGGATGTATCTATAAAACAATAAAAAGACTTGCTTTAAGAAAAAAAAAAAGTAACACTATTAGCACACCAGAAAAGAACACAATAATTCCTTACTATCATCAAATGTATAATCAGTATTAACATAATAACATTTCCCTGGTTGTCTTGTAAAACTTTTTTCCAGTTGGTGTGTTAGGCTCTAAATCCAAATAAGGATCACATATACATTTAGTTCATGCATCTCTTTGGTTTCTTTTAATGACCCCTCTGACCCTGTATCTTTTTTTCCTTGTAATTTGAATTTTCAGTTTTTGGTTGTATATTGAAGAAACCAGATTCTTTGCCTGTAGGATTTCCTATAGTAAATTTTTTCTAATTGTAGTCCCATGGTATGGCTTAACTTGTTTTTCTCTTCACTGTATTTCCTTTAAACTAGTCATTAGAATTGAAGGTTGATCAGATTTCCCATTTTTTGGCAAGAAAACGGTGGAGATGGGATATACTTTCTGTTGGGGGCATCAGGTGGCACATGTTACCTCTGTGAGGCCAGGGTTGACCAGTGAGCACAGGTGTTGTCTTTCTGATCTGTCCATTATAAATTTCTCATCTGCTTTTAGTTTTGCCATTGATAATTATTGTCTGGATCAGGGCTTGGCAAGCTTTTTCTGTAAAGGACCGAATAGTGAATATTTTCATCTTTGTGGGCCATATGGTCTCTGTCCTTGTAGTTCGAAAGCAGCCTTAGGCAATATGTAAATGAACAGACTTGGCTGTGTTTCTGTATAACTTTATTTACCAGATCCCATGGCCCCTGGCTGTTATTTGCTCCTGACCCACATCAATTTTTTCATTAGGGATGGCACAATAATATTATAATTATGTTATCTTCTCTTTGCTCATTAATTGAAATGCTTCTCTATATCTATAAAAAAGACTTTTACCTCATCACATAAATTATTTGGTTGTAAAGGAAAGGCAGAATTAATGTTTGAGTCTCTCCATTTTCCCTTTCCAAGTTTCACTATTCGACAGTATTACCTTCCCATTTGGTATGGTTTGGTGAATACTTCTGGGACTGAGTTATGCTATCACTGTTTTTATAAAGGAAATTTTTTGTTCATCTCCAGACCCTCAAAAGAATCTACCAAATCATACCATGTAGGGATGGTTAGGGATGGTCTACTTCTGGTAGCAGGACAGACCTGTATTTATTATTCAATTTTAAAATAAGGAGTTGATTTCCTAGCATCTTCCAAAGGCAGTCAGTTTTTTAAAGTCTTACCATGAAATTATGGAATTTTAACATCCTTGATGCTTCTTCCTAGGCTGAGGGCTGTGGATGCTCAGGAGAGCCCCGTGGAAGTGTGTGCCAAAGGCCTATGGCTGAGTGCTCAGCTCCGGGAGGATGTCCTGGTTGTGCTGTTCTCACAAAATGGATCAATGCTCTCTGTCTGCAGCTGATAAATCCATGATGCTACCACTTTCAGTTTTATTAGGTTTTTTTAGATTTATTAGATTCAATTCTTTCTCAGTTTGACACAATTTTTATCTATGCTAATGTAATTTTTTTTTCCTCCCAATAAATACTAGGTCATTGTTGTTAAGCACAATTGACATTTAGTTAGCCTAGAATTTGAAATTTAACGTAATGATTTAGGGGTATAGATTCACACCTCCTCAGATATATGTTACCATACTCACAACCAAAACAGCCACAGCCCTTCACCATAGTCCACTGGGTCCACCCTCCCTCCATTTTTCTAGGTCCTTCATATGAATGAGTTCATCTGATATTTGTTTCTGACTTGTTTCTGATCTGGTGTTCCTTCTGACTTACTAGCATAATCACCTTCAGTTCTGTCCACATTGTCACAAATAGCAAAATCTCATCTTTTTGTCGTTGTATAGCTGAATGGTATGCCATTGTTTGTACATCACATCTTCTTAATCAACTCATCTGTCCTTGGACACAGAGATTGTTTCATGGCTTGGCCATTGTACATAGTGTTGCAGTGAATGTGGCATATACATTCCTTCAAATTAGTTTTTGCATTCTTTGAATAAATACAAGGAACAAAGTTGCTGGACCATAGGGTATAGTATGTACTATTTTCAGTATTTTGAGGAATTCCCATGTTGTTTTCTATGAGGCTGAATTAGTCTACATTCCCAACAGTGTACCAGGATTCCTTTCCCTCCATACCTTCACCAACATTTGTTGTTTCTTGTATTTTTTTTTTTATGTGGGCCATTCTTATGGGAGTGAGGTTGTATCTCATTGTGGTTTTCATCTGGGCTTCCCAAATAAATGACAATGAGCATTTCTCCACGTGTCTATTGACCATCTGTGTGTCATATTTGGAGAAGTGTCTATTTAGCTCTTCTACCCATTTGTTGATTGGGCGCTTTGCTTTCTTTTTCTTGAGCTATATGTATTCTTTGTAGATCTTAGACATATGATATACAAATATTTTCTCACATTTGGTAGGGTGTCTTTTTGTTTTAACAATAGTTTATTTTGCTTTGCAGAAACCTTTTAGTCTGAGGTAGTCCCGTTCATTTATTTTTGCTTTTATTTTCTTTGCCATTGTAATTGAGTTCCCCAAGGCATCTGTGAGGTCTATGTCGTGGAGTGTTTTGACTATATTTTCTTCTGTTGTCTTTATCCTCACCCTGATTCCTTTTTTCCCTTCTTTAACCCATAATAACAATATTCCTTGAATCTTGTTTTATATTCTTACTTACTTCCTATGTCTGTCTAACTTCCGGGGGTATCTCACAGCTCCCATTCTCATTTTCCTGATTTTGGTCTTCCCCCCGTCCCGACAGATGACTTCTATTGCTGTGTCCTTAATTCCCAGCACTTATGGTTCTGTTTCTGTGTTCACTGTCAAGTAGAAGATATTTACTTTTAATTTTTTTAAAGTGTAAAATATTTAAAATTTGACTTTTAAAAGTTTTTATTATTTTTGTATAGAAGAACTCAGGTCTAGGCCAGTCTGCGGGGGTGAGAGGGTTCACCAGAGACAGAGTGGGGAGCAAAACAGGCAGATTAACTGAAACACACTGCTGAGGGGAGCAGTGGGTGAGGCAGGGTCTGCTGCGCCATGTTGGGTCAGTCAGCTCCTTGGCCAGGGATCCAACTCAGCCTGTAATGGTGATGAGATTAATTCCTAGGCTACCAGGGAGACCCTGACTAGTTTTTTTTTACAACTGAAAATAAAATCCAGGGGAGCAGAGGACATCATTGTCTTAGGGTAACTTAAATATGTTCATGTCACTTGGGAGCTGTAGTTGTTACATGGGCAGTGAAAACATCCTGAAGGCAGGCTGAGTCCTTCAGAAGCTCTGCACACCTTCATTAAATTCTGCAGCATCCTGCTTGTGTCTGCGGTCTGGTTTAGCCTCATCTCTGCCCATGTCCTCATGCTCTGTGACGTCCTGTCTCTAGTACCGCTCGTCCCACTTCTTTCCATGAAGATTTTCCTGACTAATCCTGGTATCTTCAGGGATACCCGCAGTTGAGCTCTTTTCCTCTCAACCGTAAGCTGCAAAGCTTTCTTTTTTATGACTTGAAAGATCCTGCAAACCCATAATTTTCTGGGCCAGTGAGAAAGGACGTGGTGCTCTTCTGGGCTTGCCTTTTGAGCAGACGGGTGGTTAGTCTGTCACACCACAAAGTCACTTAACCTTTATATGTAGTAAATACAGACCGTCTTTCCTAACAGCGTCCTTCCTTATACAAATATCATTTTTAGGTCATTAAGATAACACTGCTACTTTGTGCTTTATCCTAATCTTCACGGTTGAGTACTTGTCAATCAATAAATGACACATTATGTAGCGGTGTTGTAAAGTGACACATTCATTAAGATCGAGCCTGAAAGGCCTGTTGAGAAAAGTCATTTCGGGCAAATATACTCGATAAAATCTAATCTCCGTTTCTGTTTTTCCTTGCCACGCTTGGATTAAGGCATGTAGTAGAATCTAGAAAGTGCTTTTATTTTTCTTTGAAAAACTCTATGCCCATTATTAATTGAAGCATTTCATTAACTGGTGTGTGTGTGTGTGTGTGTGACCTTTTGTTGAGCCAGTATACAGTTAGACTTTGCTCAGTATAAATATGCTCTGTTTCAAGAGGTGTGGTAGTCATTTTTATTAATGCTGGAGAAGAAAGTATATATTCTTTAGGATTATGGGAGGTGAGTAAAATACTTTTGGGAGAGATGAAAAGGAAAAATTATTGTGGCTTTTTTATATTAGAGTAGTATAAAAATAACATACTTCTAACTTTTGGTGTATAGCTATAATTTTTGTAAAAGCTGTGAGTCTTGAGATACAGCAATGATGACTGTTTTACTTAGTATATAAGGAAACAACTAAAGAAAATTTAAAAGCCATAGAAACAAAGTGCCCCTCCTTGGGCTGATGTGTGGACATAGAAAGAGCAACAGTCCTATAGCAGTTATAGTCAATGAATTTTATTAATGAATATCTTTGATGAGCCTAAAGTCAAAGCTGATTAGAACAATTGTTTATGAAAACTAGGGATTTTTCAACAAGGAAGATGAAGAAAGGACTTTATGATAAGGGATTCTGAGATGCTGTGATTCATGAATCTTTTTTACAAATATTATTTTGGGAAGCTCTGTTGATCAGATTTAATATTTCCTTATGGAAATTCTGGGATGTTAGATTTGTAATCTTAAAATCTAGATTATAAAATACCTATGGTATTGAAGAATATTTATCAAGACAGGGTGGTTAAAAAAAGACAATGTGCTGACCTCCTCCTACTTAGAAGTGCCAGGGCGTGTCCTCACATTTGTGGAAATAGGCACTGTCTCAGTAATAATTCAATACATTTATTTATATGACAGGTGTTTGTTGAGCATTTACACTGTACTAAGTGATGGTGGGGTGCGACAGTGGCAAAGAGCACATCGTTTGACTCGCATTCTTAGAATTTACATTCTAGTTCATTGTAGGAATTGAGAGCAAACAAATTTGTTAAATTGGGCTTGTTGAAGTTAGTTGAAGAAAGTGAATAGTGCTATTATAGAAAATAAAGCGTGAGGGATTTAAAAGAATAAGGTAATCAGGAAGACCCTCCTTCACTGCTTTATATTTAAGTTGAGAACTGTAGAAAGGAATAAGCTTAGTAAGGACATAGCACATTGAGGAAACATCCTAAAGCAAGAAACTACTCTTTGGACTGTTCCATGAACTTAACTACCTGTGCCACAGGAAGGCAGTTGGACAGTAGTTCAAGATGTGACAGTGGGATGGCAGACCAGATTATACAGTGCCTCGCTGTATGGAGTTAGAGTTTAATCTCTGTATAATGGATAGCTACTGAACTCTACTGAATAGATATACTCAAACTCGTATTTTTAGAGCTAACTTTTGACTGTTGTGAAGAAACTAATTTGTAATGGGGCAAGATTTAAAGCAGGAAGGTCAGTTAGGAATTCACTTTAAGGGACCGATTGGATGAAGGGGGAATATTGGACATGTACTTTGAAGGAAGGATTGACTTGCCTGTGTATAACTGAATGTTAAAGGTGAGGTACCATTTAGTAACAATGGTAGCTCCTAGTGTTTGACCTGTTGGTGAATCTATGTTGGTTGGATCAAAACTTAAGTTAGGGCATTCCTGGTGGCCTAGGGGTTACATCTCAGCACTATCACTGCTATGACTTGAGCTCAATTCCTGGCCAGAGAGCTCATTCTCATGGTGCGGTAGACCTCTCCTGTCTTGCTTGCTGCTCCCCACACTGTCTCTGGTGAATCATCTTACCCTCTGTACCTCTGGCCTACACCCCAGTTCTTCTGTGCAAAAAAAGCAGACAAAAAACTCAGGTTAAATTTTTACCTGTACAAACATAAGTGGAGGTGTCCATGGGTAGTCTGGAACTCAGTGGAAGGTATGAGCCACTGGCACAAAATTGGGGGAGTTGGCAGGTGGCTTTCAAGTGGATGGAGTAGAGGAGAAAATGAGGAGAGACTGTGAATGGAGAAGCACAGTGGCTCAAAACCAAGCATTAGCATGCTCTACATTTAGAGATTTAGAGACACATCAAGAAGTGGTCAGGAATACAGCTGGCAAGTGGGATGGTTTAAAGAGAAAGAGCATGTTTAGTGAGTAGAAAGCTCTTGAGAGGTGAAGCAAGATGAGGGCAGAAAAGGAACCATTTACTTTTTGTAATTAACTTCTGCCTTCAGAAACCTGGTCTTATTTGTCTTTGTATTCCTAGCATCTAGTACCCAGCCAGATTGATTATGTGAAAGAGTTGGTATTAAAAGAGGACTACATTGTGGGTCCATCAAGAATCAAAATACACCTGCTTGCTTTTTAAAGTGTGATAGCCATTAAACATGACTATCCTGTCATTTAAATTGTTAAAATATTGAAAGTCTGCTTTTCAGCCCTTGCTCTAGTAGTATAATTGTATATATTTTTCATCAGTGAGTCTATTTTGTCTTTGAAAAGAAAGACAGTTATATTGGTTTGGAGGAAGAAGAAACATTTGAGTGTCTGTGTAATATCAGTTTTATTTAGTGAATTCAGTATAAAAATAATTGCCCTCCTAGATAAGTTTGAAATTGTAAAAATGGTGCAAAGCATTTTATTGGCTGTAGACATTTTATTCTTGAAATGATTAGAGAGTTTTATTAAACTTTGATCAAGGGACGTTATGGAGGAAGGAATGAATAGCGAAGATATTTGTCTAATTGCAAAGGACTAAGTCACTTTGAATAATGGAATGTACAGCCTGTATAACTATTAACCTGTGATCTTCTTCAATTATAACTTTAAATGATTATGAATTATTTTAATTTATAATTTGATCTTGTTTGCTTCTTCTAATTATTAAGTAATTACCAAGGAGATAGTATGAACTTATAAACCTTCATGCATTATCTGTTACTGTCATATATACAGTATATATGTAGGATAAGCAAGAAAAACAAGTATTGAAATTTCCCTCTGAACTCATTTGATAGTGGAGATTATTATGATATTGTGAACTTTGATAGATTGTCTTACTTGCTGTGTGCAGTATCTATAGATAGGAAATCTGTGTTCAGTGCGTATTCTTGTGTCCACCATACACTTAGAATGCTGAAGAATGTAAAAATATCAATGGGTACATTATTCCTAAATTTCTGAAGCATCAATATAGTGCTCATATATGTAAAATACTTAGACCTGTATAATTTCATTGACTCCTCCCATTGTTATCTTTTAGTTCAAGGTCATATAATCAGACCCAAACATAGGTCTCCTAACTCCAGATTCTGCTTCTATTTCTGACTTACTGCAAGCGATGGTCATGTTCCCGCTGCACACCTGGGGTCCTGAGGTTGCAGACCAGTTAGTGGGTACTTGTATATGGGTGAGGAGTACCTGTCTTTTCTCCTTCAGTGCAGGACATTCATTGGTTTAAAACCACTGGCAAACGCTGCATCATAAATCCCTCTTCTCTATTCATAAACAGTGACCTCTCATTCAAAATTAATAGCCTGGAATTCCAGATCATTAAGCTGACTGTGTTCTAATAAATAGTTTATGATTCCCCATCAAATTAAACTGCCTGGTCTTGGAGAAGGAGTAAAGTAAGTGTTTTAATGTTTGAGGACAGCTTCCTGGGAGCACTTTGTATGCTTCCAAGCAGCCATTAGGGGCTGTTGGTGTTGCAGGTGAAATTCTTTCAGAGTCAGCTGTTAACTCCTCAGGAATGAGTGTGTTCCCTCTGTTAGCCTTGATTTTTTGAAATTTTTCTAAATTAGAGGTTTCTTGTATCACAAGAAGATTTATTTTAAATAAAAGACATAGCAAAAAATTAATTCTTTGCAAAATGCTATATAAAAGTTCCAATGTTGTTAATGTCCCTTAAGGGAGAACTATGATAATTTTGGCTGATACTAGCATTTTATTGGTGGTTAGTAATTATTAACACTAATATGTCTTTAGACTCCAATTAGAAACAAATTTACGATTCTCTACATGGAAAAATGAGTTTCTTGATAGTAGATACCACATGTATGGCAGAAGCTTAATTTGAGACTGAAGTGCTATAAATACTAAGATTGGAACATAGGGTTTTTGAATGGGCAATTTGACATTAGAGAGATGGTTGAGCATGTGTCATTTACTGTTAGCTTTGCTTCAAACTAATGTTCTGGTTTAATTATTCAAAAAGAAGATGACACTTCAAATGCCAGATACTCATGTATTTAACTCACAAAGGCTATTTGGGGATAGAGCTCTTAGTCAAAGAATTTAAGATGTAAAAACTGACGATTGAATAAGGAGAATGTTTGAAGAGTGATGCTCCAGTTGCACAGGAAGGAACTGCAGATAGAAGTCATTAGTGCATCTCTAAAAGCAGTAGCCCTAGATAATGAAGATGATAATTCCTTAACTTGTATCAGCTATTCTGTTAGATAATCCTTTAAAATGTAGTCTTGTCATGTAGAGACCAACATTAATAGTGTTTATTTTCCAACCTGTGAGGAGGACCCACAAATGACAGTTGAAAGTTGGCAGTTGTTGCTCTCTCATAAGGGAAAATACTATATATTAATACTGTCATGTGAATGTAAAGCTAAACCAGGGGATGGACTCTGAGCAATATTACAGCTAAATGAAATCTGCATGAGAAACACTTAGAAGAGACTAAGCTCATCTTGAGTCCTATGAAAGTAATTCATAGACAGAGGAGTGCTATATGGGATAGAGCTTTGCATGTGCACAATGTATGCTTGGAGTCACAGCTACTTTTTGTAACTGAGGTCAAGGTTGAGAATTCTCCCACAGTCCCTTTTACTTTGTTTAGTTAGTCAAAGCAAGTCACAGGGAAGCAGATTCCTCCACCTATTATTGGGGTGAACAGAAAGTGACATTGCTGTGGAGAATTGTAGTCATATTAGCCAACAGTTTACTGCATATTACAGGGGAAGGACCCCTTTTCCCAGTTAGGTAAAATTGTCTGCCAATAAGTTTAAAATTGAAATAAAAGAATTTTATCATAAAAAGCTAGAAAAGAAGACCCCCCCCCAAGCAGCCTAAGACCCCAAACAGCAGAGACCCAAAACAGTCTGAGTTTTAAAATGTATATAAGAATGTTTTTGAAATAGAAAAAAAAGTGTATGAAGATTCTTATCTAATGGCTTCTTAATATAGTTTGCATGTATTAATATATCTCTCTGAATTAAAATGTAGATGAGGGTTGGTTTAGGAAAGATAACCAAAGGAAAAACAAAAGGATTCTTGCACCCTTAGTTGTCAAGTTTATGTATCCTTTGAGGCAAGACAGTTTGCTATAGAGGAAGGAAAACAAAGAAAGCAGAAGGGAGAATTTTAAAAAACAGATTTTAAAAAATAGCTGTGAATTTAGGGATGAATATCAGTTTGATACAAATCTTTATGTACTAGTCACTGAATGTGATTGAGACTACCAGTGCTCTCCCCTGATTAAACCTTTAAATCTCAAAATTCCAAGTTTCCCTTTTGGATAAATATTTGAAAAAAAAAATCTGGGAATTAGAATTGGTAAGGGCTGTGGGACAATAGCAAGGTGAAGATAATAAAACTCAGCTTCCAGCCAGTCTCGGTTCTACCCTGTCAGCTGTTCCTGTTCCAGGCCACTCTGGATGCTGAGGGTGAGGGAAAAGGTGATTTTCTTCCTATGCTGAACTGGCACTGAAGAATGGCATTGGATGGGTCCAGGGGGAGGATCAGAAAGCATTGGAAACTGAAGAACTTGTCACAGAGAAGTTTGGGGACTCCTGGGAGGAAAATTGCCCTCACCCCCGTGTGTGTATATGTGTGTGTGTGTGAGAGAGAGAGAGGGACAGGGGGAGGGACAGAGAGGCTCACAAAAGACCAAGGAGAAGATGTACCTTGAATTGACACCTCTATCTTGGGAGAGTGCAAGGAGACTGCTTTGGAGCAGAAACTATTCTCTCCTGGCATCTTGGCAGAGGCCCAGGACTGCCAGCTGTCACAATGCCAGATCGCAGTAGTGGAGACCTCTGGGCTTCCCTCTGCTCTTACAGTGACAGCCATGTGGACTCTGCAACACCTGACTTGACCCCAGTGATAGAACCAAGAAAAGTCATGGCAAAGAGAAGAGTCCTCGATGGGGCACAGATGTAATACAGGGTCCTGCAGTCGATGTCACACAGAGGGCCAGAGACACTAGACAATGTGACAAAAAATAGAGCACATAAGGAGATTTAGATCCAGTAGAAACAGACTTCCTGGAGATGAGATGCACAATTTTCCAATTTCACAGTTCAGTCAATGAATCAAAGGGGGTGGTATCATTCTTGAAACTTGAATTAGTAGCCTGGTTGGTCAAAGGGAAGAATCTGAGAGCACAAAACAAAAATGCAAAGGCATGGAAATCACAAGGAAAAATAGATCTAGGAAATATAACATGTAAGTAACAAGAGAGCCAGGAGGAAAAAAAGGAACAGATGGAGGAAAGACAGTAATTAAATAACTATAAGAAACAAATTTTCAGAACTTAAAAATCAAGACTTGAGTCTGTAAATTCAAATGGCTTATCAAGTTCCAGGGAAGATTATGAAAAAAGACATCTGTGCATATATTGGAAGGTTCTTGAATCCCAAGGAATACCTCTGCTAGGTAGGTATTTACCCAAATAATATGAAAACACTAATGTGAAAAGATTAATGCACCTCTGTGTTCATAGCAGCAGTGTCCCCAACTGCCAAGTCATGGAACCCACTTAAGTCTCTAGTGACAAACAACTGAATAAAGACATTATGGAATAGATACTCAATGAAATACTACTCAGCTATTAAGAAAGATGAAATTGTGCCTTTTGGGACAAAAGGGATGAACCTTAAGGTGATTATGCAAAGTAACGTGTCAGAAGGTGAAAGACAGAAATTGGATGGTTTGACTTATTAGTGGAATATAAATAACCAAAAAAAGTTTCATGTGAAGCACTACAAAAACAAATCTTAAACATGTGAAAATTACACTGTTACCAGAGAAGAGAGGAGGCTTAGGGATGAAGGAAGGAATTGGGGAGGAGAGGGGGTAAGGTATTGGCACAGGAGGTTTGGTGCAGAGTGAGTGAAGCAAGTGAACATATGGAGGAGTAAAAGTATATATATATATATATAAATACTTTATATATATGTAAATATATATATCCCCAAAGTTATATCAGTTACATAACATTCATCATATAAACGACTGACAAATTAATTTTAAAAATAAAAAAAAACAAACAAGATCTTAGAAGCTTCCAGATAGAGAGAACAAATTGCCTACCACTTAGACTTAGCAGATTCTTATTCAGGACTCAGAAGCAAAAGAGTGGAATAACTTCTGTGGAGCATGGAGTCAAAGAGTCAATAGCCTGAAAAATCACATACATAGCGAAGCTGCCATTTCCATGCCAGGGTAAAAGAAATTTACTCTTAGGCAATAATTTAGAGACATCATCACCCATTTTTTAATGAAAATACTCAAGAAGACAGTATCAAGCACAAAGTAGCCAAACAAAACTTAAGTGGAAATACCTGGAGATGAGGGCAGTGATAATAAAAGAGGAAATTTTTCTGCATTAATTAACTCATATGAGAAGGAAGAAAGAAGTTCAGATATAACAGTCTTCATAGTAAATGGGTATGAACTGAGTTTGCCTATTAATCATTTTACACTGAGTTAAGAAAATGGAACCCATATGTATGCTGCTTGTAAGAAACGCTTGAAACACAATGATAGAAATTGCAAATAAAAGGTTGGACCAAAATCCAGGCAGATACAGAGTCAGAAGAATTAGCAGTATTAGGTTTAGACAGGTAGTGATAAATAAAACTTCTGGGGCGTGATATGTTTTTTAAAGGGCACAGTTTATGAGGTGAATAAATAGACTTGCATATACAAAATAATGTAGCCACTAAATCTGTAAAGCCAAAGTCTTAACACTGCAGATATAGTTATAGTGACACATTAATAAACTTCTCTTATTTGTCTTAATCTGCCTTAACTTTGCACAGGCCCCTAAGATAAAATGAGCATAGAAAAGTTAAATGTAATAGTTATGCAAGAACCCTACCTCCTTTAACATAGAATATTCTTTTCTGGTTTACTTCATCATATACTTGACGCTAAAGAAGATCTTAATAAATTCAAAGGAAAGTGAAATTATATTAGAAATAAATAGCAGAAGATACTAAAAAAGAAACTTTACGACTTGGAAATTTAAAAACAATTACATATATCCTTTGTATCAAAGGATAAAAGTAAATTTTATTTATTTATTAAAGTTTTATTTATGCATACCAGAACTGGGGGATAGGGCAGAGGTACAGGGTAGTGGAAGGATTTGCCAGCGACAGTGGGGAGCAGAACAGGCAGATTGACTGAAATACGCTGCTGAGGGGAGCAGCAGATGAGGCAGGAGAGGTCTGCTGTGGGTCAGCTCCCTGCCAGGGATCAAACTCCTGCTGAAGTGGCTGGCAATAGCTTGATAGCATCAACTTTAACCCCTGCACCACCAAGGGATCCCCCTCGAATGTCAATTTAGAAGATATTTAGAAATCAATGAAAGTAGCAGAGTTTATTCAAAAACTGTGGAACAGAGTAAAAGTTGTACCAGTGGAAATTTATAGCCTTAACGATGTTCTCATCACTTAAGAGTGAAGACAAAGTGCATTCTTGTTATGAAATGAGAAAAAATAGCAACCTAAAATAAATTAGAAAGAGGCAACAAAATAATACTGAAGCTGATGAAATAAAAAATAATAGAAATTAATCGTAAAATGAATAAGACAAAAATAAATTTTTAAACCATAAGAGCAAATTAGTGGTTACCAGAAGTGAATGGGTGGGAGGGTGAATTAGGTCAAAGGGGTCAAGTGTATGGTGAAGTGTAGAATTGGATTTTTAGTGGTAAACTTAATGTAGTGTATGCAGATGCTGATTAATAATGTTGCTCACCTGAAGCTTTTACTATGATGCAATGTAACCTCAATAAAAATCAAGAAAAAGTAGAATCGATAAATGCATATAACTTTTTTTGAATTGCACAATAATATAGATGTAAAGATTTATGTGTCTGACTAGGAAATTAATAAAGATTAAAAAATTTTTAAGATTAGAAATGAGAAAGAGGACATGATCAAAGATGCATGAACAATTAAGATAATAAAGATTCTAAGGTAAGGAATTTGAAAAAAACACATGAAATGGGCTGTTCCCTTCCCCAAAATAAATATCTAAACTGGACTCAGGAAGAAATATAAAATTTGAATTTGAGAGTAACAGAAGAGATTGGAAAAGTGAGTAAAGATTTACTATTTCAAAAGGCAATGAGATGCCAGAGTTTATTCAGGTCGGTATGGTTGAGGCAGATGGGTAGATAAATCTCAGTGGAACACAACAGAAAATCTGACTCAGAGTGCATGAGAATTTAATATATGACAGATTATATTTCAGTTAGTTGGAAATAATGAATTATTGAGCTAGTGGGATTTACACAGATCACTGGATGAAATAAATAATCCAATTTTATATATAAAAATGAAAAAAGTGTAAGGCAAGACAAATTTTGTAAGAAAATAGTTACAAGTGTGATATTAGAAACAGTGTTAAAAAATTAGAGTCTCAGAAGTTACAAGACAAATGATAAACATGACTATAAAAAGTAACATTTTGTGTTTCCAAGGATTTTACGGAGAACCAGTAAAGAGTAAATAACACCCCATGGAAAAATAAGCAAAAAATATGGAGTCTTAGTTCAAAGAAGAGTAAATGGAGAAGACTAACAAGGGAGAAGGCACTCAAATTCAAACAATGATTTATTACCACTCTGATTGGCAGAAATTTAAAGTTCAGTCACATCTATTGCTTTTACCGGAAGTGAGCACTCATATTACAGGTTGGAGTATGTTAAGAATGCAATGTAGTCTTTATGGGAAGAAATCTGGCACCTGTTAGAGGTAAGTTCTGGTATCAGGATATGTTTCTAGGAATTCCACTCCTTGTTCTCTCTCTTTTTTTTTTCCAAGTTATCATTTTTTTTATTAAAATATTTTAAAATTTACATGTACTTGCCATTAATTGTAATCCCCATGTATTCCCCACCACCATCTCACCAGTGCACCATCACCTCAGTCCCCCGTACTCCCGTCTGCCCTCCACCCTTCCCCTCCCCTCCCCACCAGGTGTCCCCAGTCTGTCCTT
>JAGFMF010011778.1:2218726-2247916 GCA_019455555.1 Galemys pyrenaicus
CCCAGCTTCCCGATCCACTCATCTGATTTTGGGCATGTAGGTTGTTTCCAGGTCTTCCCTATTGTAAAGAGTGCTGCTATAAACATGGGGGTGCAGGTACATCCGAGTGGTGAAATATGGCCATTGAAAAAGATATTTAGGACTCTTATTAATTGCAGTGAGAGATTTTCTTGAGCCTTTATAGGGAAAGCAAGATGTAGAAAACTGGTTATATTATAGAAGTTAAAAAGCAACAATGGAAACCTTTGTGCTTGTGTGTGGCTTTATACTAATACATAACTGGATAAATACATGTACATGGAAATATATATGGAAAAAACTTACCAGATAGTTTATATGTGTTACAGGGGAAGAAGGGGGCTTGATTCAGGCAGGTGTGGGTGGAAGGAAGAGAAGAGGTGAAATTAACAAAATAAAGAAAACACACTACTAGTAAACAATGTGTATGTTGATTTTTGTATATATGTATGAATGTAAGTTCCTGCCTGTGTGCATGTGCATGCATGAAGATTTAAAAGTAAAGAATTCCTCTTGGTATTGAGTTATTTTACTCAATTATGTATGTATAATTTGGAGCTTAAATCTAAAAGTTCAATAAATTCTCCAACTCAATGCAGCATGATAATTTATCAAGGCTTCTTTGGGTTGTAAGAAGGAAAACTCCAATGAAAAAGCCAGCAATAGACCAAAAATGGTATTTATTGACTCACATGAATCACCATACACAATTAGATCCAGAAATCTAATTGGGCTTTATCAGATGTCTGTCCATCTTTTCACTCTGTCTTTATCCTTGCCTCCTACTTTCCTTTACTTCTCTCTTCTTATTTTGGACTTTATTTTCTCTTCTTCTTCCTCTTGATGACATGCCAGTTCCTTTTCTGGCCTAGTACTTTCTCTTCTTGCTCCTGTTTTCCCTCTTCCTATAGTTTCAAATACAACAAGTCCAAAGAAGGAGCTTTGGTGGTTCTGGTTAGGGTAGCATGTCCATGGAGGTAATTCCTGTGAGCAAGGCTTGGTGGATACTGTGACCAGCCAGACTGTGTCGTGCGCGTGCGCACACACACACACACACACACACAACTTCAGAGAGAAGGTACCTCCTGGGTTAGTGTGTGCAGCTCAAGCACAAGTGGGGAACCCCTCTCAAAGAAGCAGTGCCAGTTGGGGAGGGAGCAGTGTGGGCTAAAGGAGAAAAAAGCCCTAGGTAGAAAACAACAACAGATGTCCACTGGAGGGAGGTTGCTCAGAAATGCAAGCAACGCTTACATTTTTAATATCAAAGGGATTGAGAAGTAGAGGAAATGGGTTTGTGTCACATAGTAAGTACTGAACATTTCGTGGGGTTAAAGACAGTAATTTATTCAGTAGTTGAAGTTGATTTATTTGTTTGAATATTCTTCCCCCTGAATGATTTATAAAAGGGTTAAAGGCTAATCCTTTAAGGGATTAATAAGGAATACCAGTTCCACAAATCTTAATATGTGTTTTTCTAGGAAAATAAAAGTTTCTGTATTTATCTCTTCCCAATTTATTGAGATTTAGTTGACATAATAATATGTAAATTAAAGGTGTAAATTAAATGATGGGTTGTTACTGTATAGATTGCAAAATGATGAACACAGTCTGAGTGGTTAATCCATCCATCACTTCACATAATTGCATGTATTTATTTTTAAGGCAATTTTAATGTACCATATTGTTTTCTCTGTGCCTGGAGAGAAAGACTGTTAGCAGTTGTTGTCATCAAGGAATGCTCCATACTTGCTCATCCTAATTATCATCATCATCATTATTTTCATAATGTGCTACCAAAATGCCTGGACCTGAAGGTGATAAGTAAATGACTGACATTTCAATTTTGTGGAAAAAAATGAACAGGCTTACAGGTCATACAGAAAAAAAGAGATAAGTTGACTCAGAATATCCATGGACAGAAAAATCTTGATTATAAAATACCTAAAACACTTAGCCACACATTTTCTTTACCTTCTGCTGTAAAAGATAACGGCAGTACAGAGTGTACTGATGATGCTGTGCAAAGTGAACATGCATGAGTATCCCCAGATCAAAGATGGGAACTCTGGATGCCTGTCCTGAGTGCCCCCTAACATGTCTCCTGCCATTCTCACTAAGGCTGCTGCTCCCCCAGCTTTTATGCTAGTCACTGTTCTTCATCAAAAATGAAGACCACCTCAACTTGTATCCTAGTCACTACAGCTCAGTTTTACTGGTTTCTTCGCACTTTCTAGAAATGCAATTACACAGCATGCATTCTTTTGGGTCTGGTTTCTTTCACTCAGCTTTGTAATTGCTGTTTCCAGCTTTAGACAGGAGCAAAGGCAGGGTGGGCAAGAATGGAACACACAGCTGTTAGAGGACCAAATAACAACTCTAAAGTGACAGATGTTAGTGGTGATTTGAATTCTTTGAAGGACCTTAGCGTGATAATGAGATAGATGAGGTGTGTATTTTTAAGAACTTTGAGGTTGGCCCCCTGACTTCCCAAGAGTTCACCCGCTGTTTTATGTCATTCCAGGAACAGACACTGTGTTGGGTGCATGTCCAGGATGCTACCCCAGCTCGAGGAGGTCACCTGCCCTACCCAGAGGGGCTACTGTCAGCAGCAGGGCTTGATGAAGTATGTCCAGCTGATGGAGTGGGTTTGCTAGACTTGACCTTAGAATTAAAGTAGGTATCTTTTTTATTGTCTATTTGAACACTGAGTATTGATTATCTTTGTGTGTTACCAAGAAGCCTCCTTTATGACTTTTTATAAATGTGACTGTTGTAATCATGTACCACGGTGTCTTAACACAGCTAACGGTCTGTGGAGTGTTTCTGTGCAAACAGAAAGCTTTGTTTCAAATAGTAAGTCAGTATTGTCAGAGCAAATCATCTCTGTGCTCCAAGTGAGAAACTGGCCCAAGCAGTCTGACGTTCCTGCTTCCTCGGCTGGGGCTGGGAGCTGGGCACAGAGGTTACTGTCAGGTGCTGACAGTGTAGCACGTTCTTACATACACAGAAGACTTTTGTTGGCATGTCTGTATTTCTAGATAGCATTTTGTTATTTGTCCTCACCGAAGATTTTACTCTCTCTTTCCCTGGTGTTCTTTATGTATATATTTATATGCTTTGCCTTTTTGACACTACTTCATGTGTATCAGTACTCGGGATGGCAGTGCTTACTGCTGTGAACCCCATGACAGTGAGTTTCAGTGCCCCTGGGTTGTCGAGGGCACTGAAGTTAAGCTATAAGGAGAGTAAACACATTCAGTTAGGGTGGGTCTTCTCTCCGTGTGTGGCTACCCCAAGGAACAGATGAGTCGGGGCTACCAGTGAGTAGATCACCGGGGACCCGCCCAGGGTTGGAGACCATCCTGTGGAGACAGCTGGGCTGGGAGTGGTGACAGGAACAGAACCCCGTCTTGTTCCATGACATCATCGTGGAGGTGTTTATTCCACAGGCGACTAGGAAGCCAGCTGCATGTGCAAGATGTGGTCCTGGTTTACAGTGACATGAGCACATGGATCCTAAACAGGATCGGGATCAGGAAAGAAGAAAAGGGCATAGAAGAGTTGATGTTTATGCCTGTATACTCTTTTTGTGTGTGTAAAAGTGGATACACAGAAATTGGTTTATGATAGCAGTTTTGAAGTACATGCATTCATATACAGTAAACTATTTTTAAGAACCTACCGAGAGTATTTAGCTGATGATCACAGATTCTGGTTATTGACTGACTTCCTTTTCCCACTAAGAAAGTCTTGCTACTCAAGGGACTGAGGTGATGGTGCACTGGTGAAATGGTGGTGAGAAATGGGGACCACAGTTGATGTCAAATATATATAAATAAAGAAAGAAAAAAAAAGGAAACTCTTGCTACTGGTAACCATAATACTTCTTGTATTGTAAGGAGTCAATGATAAAATTAGCTGAAGTCTAAGTAAAAAGGAAAATATGTAGCCAGAAACCAACTATTCATAATTTCAAAAATTATCTAACTTAGCTACTCGCTGCCTATTTTCTGTGGAGGCATATGATCCATGGCAAAGTTTAAATTCTAGCATAATTGCTCTTCTCAGAATTATGACGGCAGTCTTCTGCTGTTGTGCTTGGGGTACGCTCAGAAATTCAAGTACATTTTGATATTTGTCCAAGTAAAACATAATTTGAGACGTACCTACTGCCAAAGCCACCACATATTTTAAAGCAAACTAAAAACTATTTGAAGATTTTCTGTATGCCGACCCTTTCCATTACTACTAATTGAGAACTGAGTGAACATTTGTCCAAGCCTGTCAATGTAAATAGGGCCATGGTTAGACTGTTGATTGTGAGACACTAGTCATTGTGTTCCTGGTCACTAGAGGAAGAGAACGAAATAAAGTGAAATATGATAAATATTCATAATAAAACATGAAATAAAGTTGCAAGTGCGTGAACATGGAGTATTTCTGAGTAGCTGTGCATGTGCTGCTTCATGGTGGGAGGTGTGACTGTGGCTGTGTTGCCTCTTTGCATCTCTTGGGGGGGTTAGACTTCACTGTTTATTATGCTTATGAACTAGTCATATGTCAGGTGTCACATGCTTCATTTTTCCTTGCGTGGATATATGTGTGCAACTGGTTTTCAAGAGCGGTTTCAAATACAAAGTTTGAAATTGAATAGTCAAATAATAAAGGCATTTATAACACATTTTTACACTGGGAAGTTGAGAACAGCCTGTTGTATTTAAATATGCTCCCATCTGTGGCACAGTACTTTCTGAAAACACATTTCAAACATTTATCTTAAGATTTCCCTTCTTTTGTATATTCCTATGCATGGTTGAGGGTATTTGGACAACAGGAATTTGTACGAGTGATACTCTGAATTAGTCTATATTCAACAGAATTTGATTGCAAATGTGTTTGTTTCTGATATTTGTCATATTCTGTTTTCAAAGAGGCCAGACTTTATTATAAATTTCAGAGAGAAAATCTGTCTATTCTCACAGTATTCTAGAGTGTATTTACACCATTAGTATTCTCATTCCTTATTTATCACATTTTTAGATGGAAAAAAACTTAGCACGGAGATAGCGTTTTCCTGTCTTGAGGGCCGAAATGTGTACAAAGATGTAGATGACTTAACCTTTTAAGATTATTGCTTCTAATCATTGAAGCTCAGAAATTCCATAAAACACTTTTTACGTGAGCTGTCCACTACATTAGAATCTCTTTTTTACTTTGCAGACCCTACATGTGGCCTTTTAAAATATGTGTGTGAGACAGAATTCTACAGCATAGAAACTTGAACATGCCTGGGGAAGTTCTGGCTCTGTCACTACTTTTCCTGACTTTTTGCACCTCTGCCTGATTTGGACGATGTGATGCTCAGCTGGGCACCTTAACCTAGGTGGTTCTCCCGCGAGTCACAGAAGTCCAAGATCGGACCCGCTAGTCATGATGGCCAGCCAAGTGCCAGAAGACGCCGCCGAGTCTCAGGTCTCGGACGAGCTGGAGTGTAAGATCTGTTACAATCGCTACAATCTGAAACAGAGGAAACCCAAAGTGCTGGAGTGTTGCCATAGAGTTTGTGCCAAATGCCTCTACAAGATCATAGACTTTGGGGACTCGCCGCAGGGCGTCATCGTCTGTCCTTTCTGCAGGTTTGAGACCTGCCTGCCAGATGACGAGGTGAGCAGCCTGCCCGATGACAACAACATCCTCGTAAACTTGACTTGTGGGGGCAAAGGCAAGAAGTGCCTGCCAGAGAACCCCACGGAGCTGCTGCTGACCCCCAAGAGGCTGGCCTCTCTGGTCAGTCCGTCTCACACGTCCTCCAACTGCCTGGTGATCACCATCATGGAGGTGCAGAGGGAGAGCTCCCCGTCTCTGAACTCCACTCCCGTGGTGGAATTTTACAGGCCGGCAAGCTTCGACTCTGTCACCACCGTGTCTCACAACTGGACTGTGTGGAACTGTACGTCCCTGCTGTTTCAGACATCCATCCGGGTGTTAGTTTGGTTGCTAGGTTTGCTGTACTTCAGCTCCTTGCCTTTAGGGATCTACTTACTGGTCTCTAAGAAAGTCACCCTTGGGGTCGTCTTTGTCAGCCTCGTCCCTTCGAGCCTCGTTATTCTCATGGTGTATGGTTTCTGCCAGTGTGTTTGTCATGAATTTTTAGATTGTATGGCACCTGCTTCTTAACTCATATGCAGACTAAGAAACTGGGCATCAGTTGCTAGATTTGAAGTTAGATAACTTTCTTTTCTGTTCCTCTGAAACAGTGTTCAAGGCACTGACAAGGCCATTGGCTGAATGTTTGCGGTCCGTTTTCCATCATGCCATTTATTGACTTGGTTCTCCTGTAAGCTGGAAGTAAAAAATGATCATTTCTATGTAGGTGCCAGCAAAGAGGCAAAAATGTCCACGCTCAGCTTTCATGGTGCTCTTGTGGGCAGTCTTCCCAGGACGTGGGGGCGGGTTTCACTCAGCACTGCTAGGCAGACCCCAGGTGAGGTGTGCTGTACTGAGTCCAGTCTTGTGGACACAAGCGGAAAGCTGTTCTAAGACACACCCCTTTGGAAATGGGGCGCCTTGTGGGCCCTTGCCAGGTATTTTTTCTCTAGTCATCTTCTGCCCTCTGCACATTCTCCCTTGCCAAGAGGAGAGTGGCCCATTCCTTGGTGTGGATTCAGTGAAAGACCTGTTTTGCCATATTACTTAAGAGAATGAAAAACACTGAGGAATTCCCATCAAAGTAAATTTCATGACAGAATATGGCCCTTTGTTTTGAGGTACAACCCTCCACTTCACTTTTCTCCTTTGTCTTCTCTGAAATTCTCACACAGCACTTCCTGTTCATGGAAATCTTCAGGAGTCTCTCCTTAAAACATTTCAGTTCAGTTAAAAAAATTTTTTTAAACCATGTTGCTTAATTAGCCTTCCCCTTATCCTGAGTGAGGTTCCTTTTAAATTAGTTGCTCTAAGTTTATGAGGGTTTTATGTTTTAAATCCTATTACAGACTTAATTTTATAAGAATTTGGGGGTAAAAATGTGGCATTGGAAACCCAGAAATGGTTAATGAGCTGTTGGCGCTCACAGTTTGAAGTGCTGAGAACCAGTGTATTTTGCTGTGCTGTAGCGATCATATCAAAATATGATGTTTTAGGTCCATGTGCTAGACGAGGGTGCAGTGGGCAGGCAAAATGATGGGCAAGAAACACGCAGAACTGATGCTCTGTCTGAAAAGACCCTTCCAGGAAGAACAGGAGGTGGAGAGTTACCATGTTGCTGTCCTTGTTGTTTTTAACTCCATTTTAGAATGAATTCACATTCTTACACAGTTGGTTATTTTAAGTAGAATTGTAAGTTAAGTGACTCAAGTTAATGAATTTCTTTTCATGATGAGATTTCTAGATATAGGAGAAGTTGAATGTACATATTTATGAGAAGAAATTGTTTTAGCAGATTTTAGGTTTGAGGGAATAGAGTATACAGAAAGTAGCCTTCTACCACCTCCCCCCCAAAAAAGAAAAAAAAAAAACAACCCTATAAAACCAATAAAATTTTTTAGTTTCTAAAACCCATTACTGATGATTGACATGGAAATATTTATAACTCTTAGAAAGGGCATTACTAAAACTGCTTTAATTTGTCTGTCATGGAGTACTTGTGTGATATAGTTGCAGTGGACCAGTTCCAATCTCCTTATTCAGGAAAAAAAAAATGACTTGTTTCTAGAATAATAGTTTGGTTTTAATTGTGTAACTATAACTTTGGGAATATATATCCCCAAGGTAAGTATGATGGGAAAGTGTAGATGGGGTGTGACCCAATGAATTAAAACCCCAAGATATAGCTAAATAATTAAAGGTTTCCTACAATCTAGTTTAGATAGCCTTGCGAATGCAGTCTCCAAAAATCCATTTGTATTTAGAGTAAATATAATGTTTAGGAGATGTTTTGTGGTTTGGATTTATATATTTGTAAGTTTTTAAAAAAATGTCCATTTTGTCTGAAATGTAACCGCAAATAAATTGGTGAGTTATATGATGAAATTTCTAGTAAGCTTCGGATATGGGTATGATGTACTTTGCTTGTATAATGTCTGTAGTGCTAAATTTGTGTCTCTGCAAATTGTAATAGTCTTTTCTTTTTCAGTTGTCAGTAAGTTAATTTGGTTTTATCGACTTTTAAATATATGACAAATAATTCTTCTTGCTGTTAAATGAAAAGAGAACAGTACTTCAATATTTTATTCACTGTGATGATGGTTTGTTTGTCCATTAAATTGTTATTACTTCCAAACTAGAAGTTTGAGTTTTCTGACTAACAGTTGAGATTCAATTATTACTTTGGTCCTCTGTTTACATTAGACAACTGCAAAAATGAACTTTGCAGAATATCAGTTAAGCTGATGCCTGAGTTATATTACATGAAGATTTTAGAACTTTCCAACAAAGATGATCTAACCTACCCAGTTTTAGAAGACCTTCATATTTTCTTTTTTAAGAGAAAGGATAAAGAACTAGGGAAGATAAAAACAAAAATATATATAAATAAATCTTATAGTTTTGTTCGCTATGTCCCCTAGATTTTGCCTAGCTGCCCAACAGCATAAAATCCACTTTAGTTGGGGAAATTATTAACCGCATATAGTTTGGGTGAATTAAAAAAATGTAATGTCTAAATACAACCATTGTTAGGAAAAATAGAAATAATTTAGGGATATGAAATAGTATTTTTGATTATATAATAAATGAATTGGTACCCTGAGCTAATCAAGAGTAATGATTGCATTCACTTCCAAAATGTCTATATAAATGAGCAAAGAATCTGGTTGATGAAAGCAGTTACCAATGCTAGGCATAACTTAATGTGTGGATTCTTATCTGCTGTCAAATAATGAGCGTTCAAGTAACAAGCATTTGCTCAGTTCTAAATAGATACTTGGCTTCAAAGCCCCCCCCCCCCAAGTTTGAATAAATTCCCAGTATGTCAACTGGGTAGAAACAGAAGCCAAGGGAATACCAGTACTGAGAGGCAGTTATTAATATGACCTCTGTGAGTACCGGGGTGCAAAGGAGCTGGGAAGGTGTTCATTTGGGAGTGTGTAATCTAGGTGAACTACAATTCTCCCTGTTTCTACATTTTTAAGACTTGTCATTTTTGTGTGGTCTTCTTGGTAAAAAACTAAGACTGGCCTTGATTCTATTGAAACACTGTAAAACACTACGTATCATTTCAGAGTTTTCCACAAAGCCAATGAGAGATTTGGTTAATGGGTAGATCCCTGAAAAAGTTCAACTGTTGTTCCTAAAGTTTGGCTTGTGTGTGTTCACTACATCTGTTTCTTTGTTAGGTGTTTATTTTTCTTTGCCTCAAGTCCTTTATAAATTCTTCTCTGTGACAAACTAGAGGCTTAATACTGAGTCTTCATTTGTAAGTTAACTTTTGTGTAAGAGACTTATAAAATGGAAGAATGTGGGTAATTAATGTTGAAATTTGAACAAATTCCAGGTGAGTCCAAGAAGCAATAGAGATTAAACTCAATTGCTTATATTACTTAGATTTTGGTATAACTGAACTCTAAATATATTCAGTGTATAGATACTCATGGTTTTGACATGAAGGTGCTTTAAATTTAGGAATTAAAAATAAAAAATTAAGCTGTGTTCTGAGTATTGTATATATTAACAAGAGATCTGTGGTAAAATGTTTTTTAAAGTTGTTGAATCTGGATTTTTAAAATTATTTTACCCCATATTATGTTTATTGAGATAAAGTAGGTTTACATCTTTGTATCTGCTCCAAAACTTGATTTAATTAAAACATTCAATTATCTGGAATACTCTTCAAGCATTTTAATTAATCAGGAGTTTATTAGATTTGAAACTTATTAACATTTTCCCTTTAAACTGAAATGGTTGTAATTTCATAAGAGACTCTAACTTAGCACGTCATGTTATCGGTCTTGCTTTTCCCTTGGACTGCAGTACTTTAGGTACCGAAGTTTCTATGTTCAGGCTCGTTTACCTGGGATAAGAGATCTGGGCTGACGATAGATACGCATTTGGGAATCGGATATTATAACAGCAACTCAGCTAAGGGTGTAGAGAGAAAGGGCAAGTGAGAACAGCAGGGCTGAGCTCTCTGCAGCCCTGACTGAAGGATCATTAGGGCCCTGGCAAAGGGACATTGGAGCAGCTGGAGCCAGAAGAAAGGGAGGAAGAAATTGGAGAATGTGTGGTCAGTGGAGCCAGGATCTAGGAGGTGGAATTAGGATGATTAGGTGAACAGAAATGGAAGTAGATTTTAGATTAGCTTGCTTCTTAAATTATTTTTTTATTGTGGTAACATTAATTTACAACACTATGATTCAAAGGTATAGTTTTACACTTTTCCAGCTGTATGCTACGTTGTCACCCCCACCTGCAAGGCATGCACGTGGCCCCTGACCTGTTTGGCCCCCTCCCTTCCCCTTGCCCTCTGGCAGCCTCAATTTTATAATCATGTTTCTGGGTTTATTTTTTAAATTATATATATATTTATTACATCAGCCTTCATATTTGTACAATGTATGATTTCCCCATGAAATTCGCATGGCAGTTCACCCATGCACCACCACCATAGTCCCTTGTGCTCTTCCCACCCCTGTCCTGATCCTTCTTATTTTGGTTTGGTTTTATTGCTTTTTTTGGTTTTGTTTCTCTATAATCTCCATATGAGGGAAACCATCCAGTATTTGTCTTTCTCCTTCTGACTTAATTTCACTGAATATAACCACCTCCCGTCTCCACCCCCTGCCTCACCCTGCTTCTATCCACGTTGTGGATGGCAAATGGGAAGAATTCATCTTTTATATTGCTGAGTAGATTCCACTGTGCATATATACCAAACCTTCCTAATCCCCTCATCTGGCCTTGGGCACTTAGGTTTTTTCCCATAACTCGGCTATTATAAATAGTACCACAAAGAACTTAAGTGTATATACCTTTGTTATTTTTTTTGTATTTGAATTTTATTTATTTATTTATATTTAATTGTATTTGACATTGTTCGTATTCCCCAGTGGGTTCCCACCACCATTTCACTCGTGCACTGTCAGTCACCTCAGTCCCTTGTGCTCTTTACATCTCATCACTGTCTTTGCCCTCCCCTCCCTCCACCCACCCCCATGGTCCCTTGGGTTTATCTTTAATCTTTTGATCTTGTTGAGTTTTTATTTGATTGTTTGGTTGTTTTTGGTTATGATTGCCTGTTTCCTTTAGTTTTCTTTTTTTTTGTTGTTGTTGGTTTGTTTTGTTTTCTTCCTTTTTATTTTTTGTTTTGATTGTTGTTTTTTTCACATTCCTCGTAAAAGCGAGACCATCCAATATTTTCTTTTGCCTTCTGACTTGTTTCACTGAGTATAATTCCTTCTAGCTCCATCCATGTTTCTACAAATGTCCCTAGTTTTTTATTTTTGATTGCTGAATAGTATTCCATTGTGTATATGTACCACATCTTCTTGTATATACCTTTCAATTAGTGGTTTTGCATGCACACTCTGGAATTGCTGGATAATATTGTAGGTTCTTTTTTTTTAAGATTTATTTATTTATACATACAATAAATCTCTGGCATGGGGTACAGGCCAGAGTTGTGGGGTAGTGGAAGGATTCACCAGCGACAGGATTGGGAGCAGAACAGGCAGATTTACTGAAGTGCACTGCTGAGGGGAGCAGCGGGTAAGGCAGGAGAGGTCTGCTGTGCCCTTTGGGTTCCCTCCCTGGCCGGGGATCCAACTAGCGCTGCTGTGCTGTGAATGCTTCACAGTGTGGCGCTCATCCTGCTGCCCTACTAGGGAGGCTCATATTGTAGGTTCTCAAAATTTTGAGACACCCTCCATGCTATTTCCCACAGGGGCTGGATCCATCTCTGTCCCCACCAACAATGTTCAGGGATTCCTTTTCAGCACACCCTCACCAGCACTTGATGTTTCTGTTTTTGTTTGAGTTGAGCCGCGCTCAGTTGTGTGGTGGTATCTCGTTGTGGTTTTGATTTGCATTTCCCTGATAAGTGATGATGAGCTTATTTTTCAAGAAAAATTTAAGATATACAGAAAAGTTGAGAGAATACTTATCACTGGTACACTTACTAGTGGGAGCAGTTAACCTTTTGTTGCATTTGTTTTTTTCTCCCCTAAAAATAAGGACTCTCTAATTTGACCATTATATGAAGACAATTAAAATTTGTCACCTCACCTTGTGTCCCTCATGACATTGACTTTTTGCAGAAAGCAAGCCAGTTCTCTTGCACAGGGCCCCCCATTCTGGATTTGTCTGGCTGCATCTGCAGGGTGGGCATTTAACTTCTTTGATCGCTTCTATTTCTTGTAAACTGAAAACTTGGTCTAAAAGTGATTGGATTCTGATTTTGGCTCAGTGCCAAAATCGATGCTGTGTACATGGTGTGGTATCACATCCAGTCTGTGATCTCCAGTTCTTCCCACATCCTCTGTGAAGACAGCAAGTCAACTGTGGGGGTGCTTTGGCATTGTGCAAATGATTTCCTAAGAATTTTGACCTTATGGTCTTAGCATTCAATAAGATACTTGCCTGAATCAATTATTTCATTTCCCAAAGATCTAGAATGTGTTACTCTGTGAGAACTAACTTTTTCTGACTGGAGATTTCTAGGTGAAAGTGGTCTGGTTGCCTCTTGGCAGGTATGTTGTGGGAGAGATAGAATCATTGGAACCCTCACCTGTCAAAAGTTACAGTAAATCTTTTATTTTTTTAAAGATTTGTTTTCTTTATATTTGCATACAAGAACTGGGGTATAGGCCTGAGGTGCGAGGGATGAGAGGATTCATCAGAGACAGAGTGGGTAGCAGAGCAGACAGATTGACTTAAATGCACTGCTGAGGGGAGCAGTGGGTGAGACAGGAGAGGTCTGTGGGTTAGCTTTTTGGCTGGGGATTGAACTCAGTGCTCAGTGGCTGTGGGTAGCTTCATAGTGTTGTGCCTTAACCCCTGCACCACCAGAGAGGCTCCACAGTAAATCTTAAGGTTGGAATGCATCATTACAGAATACAATAATTGAAGGAATAAACTGAAATGGGTTACAATTTCCTGAGGAACTTTCTATAATTCAAGGAATAAAAAACCAAAATCTGTGTAATAACATTTTTCTAAACTGGTAAATATTGCCCTTGAGTCTAGCCTTAAACTTTCAAAGTACCGCTTAGTTCTTAACTATCTACAGGAAATACATCCTTACTCTCTCTCTCTTTTTTCCATTTTTTATTTATATATTTTTGCATAGTTCGTTTTTGTATAATATTTTATTTTATGGTGTAAGCGCCATAAAATTCCCACCACTAAGTCACCCATGAACCATCACCAGTCTCTTGTGCTCTTCCCTCCCATTTTGATTCCTTTCCATCTCCCTCCCCTGATGAATGTCTCCAATTTATGGTTTGACTACTAGTTTTTCCCCCAATCCTTCGTATGGTTTCCCTATGTTACTCCTATAAGTGAAACCATCTGATATTTTTCTTTTTCCTCTGACTTACTTCCTTCTGAGTATAAGCCCTTCTATCTCCATCCATGCTGCTGCGAATGGCATAAGTTTATCTTTTTTGATTGCTGAGTAATATTCCCTTGTGTATATATTACTTGACCTAGTCATCGGTTTTGGGGCATTTAGGTTGTTTACAATTTAAGCTATTGTGAATAGTGCTGCAAGGAACATAGGAGTGCACGTTTTCTTTCAAATTAAATGTCTTTGTATCCTTTGGGTAAATTCATAGGAGTAGAATTGCTGGGTTATGGTATCTCCATTTTTAATAATTTGAGGGTCTTCCAGACAGCTTTCCATAGTGGTTGGAACAGTTTGCATTCCTACCAGCAAATTAAAAAGGTTCTGTCCTTACTCTCTTGTCTAAGTTCTTAACCACTTCTCTTTTATCTTCCAAATCATGTTTGAGCTACTTGTCCCTTCCCCTTGAGACTATCTTCTCCTTTGCTTCAATCTTTTAAAGATCTTTTTTTGATCTCTCCATGTCACATGGCTCTATTTCTTGTTGCTCTAGTAATTAGTGCATTCTTCAGAGTGATCCTGTTAGAATAAACTCTTGTTTATTGTCTGACTACCCCCTTTTTCAAAAAGACTTACTTATGCAGACAGGAGCTGGGGTACATACAGGCCAGAGGTTTGGGGGGTGAGAGGATTCACCAGAGACAGAGTGGGGAACAAAACAGATAAATCAACTGAAATCCACTGTCGAGGGGAGCTGCAGGCAAGGCAGGAGAGGTCTGCTGTGCCATGTGGGTCCTCTCCCCGGCTGGGGATCCAACTTATGCTGCAGTGACTGTGGATGCTTCACAGTGCTGAGACTTACCACTTGTGCAACTGGGAGGCCCCCTTCTGTTCTTAAAATACCTTCCAGGCAGTGGGCTCTCCTGTAAAGTTCACTATGTAGTCAGAATATTGATATCATTCTTGATACCGAGTCTTGATTCATGCACATACTGTTCAAGATGGTTTGATTTTAAAATTTTCAGTCCCTTAAGAGGCAAATGGAATATGCATGTGGTTTATATCAGCTTATAATAAACCCTACCTTTAGATAATGTTTAAAATTTTAAATAAGCATTATTATTAAATAAAATTGTATGGCATATAATTTTATTTTAACCCCCACTATATTCTTGCTAAAACAGTCTAAATTTCCAATTTGGTTAAGCCAATCATGAATTATTATTGACTAACAAATGTATACTGGACACATAGTCCTGAGAGCTGACTTATGTCTCAAATTCCTTCTTTATAGTGTAGAATAGATTAAGCTGTTTATTGTTCCATATATATAGATAAGAAAGCTTATCTTGAAACATGGAATTTTAAGTGAATTAAAATAACACTGTAGCTATGGAATGTTATTTTTAATGCCAAATAACATCACTAGTCAATAAATGAACATCTGTTTTTCTTAGCGGCTGAGCCAAAACCTCTCATAGTTATCCTTTTTTCCTATTTTCTGATTTCTTTAATGCCATTTATGGAAGAACCCTGTGTTCCTCTGCCACCCTCCTCCACACCTCCTGTGCACACCTCACCCCACACCCCCCAACCCAGGTCAGCATGTTTTAAGGAACACAGATTGGTTAAAGAGAACCATATTAATCTTATGCTAGTTGGTAATTTTCCACATCGATTATTTAAAATTATTTTTGTGACCTCTAACTACTACATTTTGAGATTGCTCAGAAAATAGTAGAATCAACTGCTTGTCAGGTAATTATTTCCTTTTTTCAGTTTTCACAATTACTGAGCAGTGGAGATTACCCTTAGCTATACGATGGACTGGTTGTTGACATTGTATTGTTTGATGTATTTTTAAAAGAAATTTCAGCTAAAACTGGGTATTTATGTGATTAAATTTATTGTTGTGATAAACCTTATTTTTGTTTAGGACTTGAAAAATTATAAAATTATTTCAATCACCAGTCGAAGGGAGCAAAATGTACTCTTATTTTGTGGGATTTTTCTGCTGCTAGAGTTAAAGGTGGATGGAGTGAAATGGCACTAGGAGACTAAAAATTATAAAATTCTATTCTTGGAGCTAGAGAGGAAGATTGCACTGCTGATTACTTAATCCCCTCCCTTGCTTTTAGCTTTACATTCCAAATAGAACCCTCGCAGGTTTTTTGATAAAACACCTAAAGATTGATTATCGCAACTGACATTTCATATCTTACTATACTACCTATTAATTATGTAAATATACAAATATTCCCTGACTCTTTGTAATACTGTCTGTGCATGTCACACTTCATTGTAGAGATATAAAGAAATTATGGAAATTATGATATTTAAATAGTGTCTTATTAAAGCAGTTGTTCCAAAATACATGACGTGTGAAAAAAAAGATAAACACTGGATGGCCTCACTCATATGTGGAATATAGAGAAACCAACTGAAAAGTGAAGAAAAAGTCAAAACTAGCAAGCTGACCATGGAACTGAGGCATACAACAAAGGAGGGGATGGGAAGAGAGACAAAACAGGAGGAAAGAACACCGGGGAATATGGTGATGGTTCACAAGGATAAGGTGACAGGGGAACTATGGGGACTACAGTGTTATAAGGAAAAAAATTTAATAAAAAATAATATGGCATGGAGTAAACCCAAGCAGATGGCACAAGAGGGGATGACTTTCTGGCTTTGTGAGTTTAAGAAACTGGGCAAACTCTCTTCCTTTTACATATTCTCACTAAGCATCAGCACATTAATGTGTCTGAGAAGACACTCAGCTGAAGAAAACTGTTTAGCAGTTTAATCCAATGTTTTCTCAAACTTATATAACCATGAAACTACTCTTGAAACATCTATTAATATTTTGTGGGATTGATGTTCTGTGGAACACATTTTGTGAAATTTTCACTAGAGAATGGATAATGCAGTATCTGACTTCATATGTAAATATTCATGAATTAAAAAGACAGTCGAGAAGATAGTCTTAATTAGGCAGAGGAGTCAAGTAATGGCAAAATGCAAAGAAGGAAAAGAACAGATTTTCAACTTAAACGATTACATTTTTGTCAAGTTTTATGGAATGACACATTCAAAATTGTGTTTCTAACCCTTCTAATCAGCATTAGTCTTCATATCACACAGAGGAGAACATCTAAATATGTGCAGAAGGAAGTCCCAAACTGAATAATTATTTTTTGAACCAGTGTGATTTCCACAACTAATTCTCAAAGAATGAGACCCAACATTCCAAAATCTTGTAAAAAGTGTTGTCGCTGTAACCTCCGGAGGCGACTGTGCTGATGTTGTGTGTTCGCTGAAGCAGAGACAAGATGTCTCTGCAGACAAGATGTCAGTATGGAAATGGAGGGCTATTGCTCACCTAGGCAAAAAGCAAACCTCCCAAACCTCCGTAGCTTTTATTGAGCAGGAGAACAAGTAACAAGCTTATGTCATTTGCTACAAAAAGCACAGCCCAGAAGTACAAGGTCACAGAGATGTGCACCAAGCCCGCCTGCATGTAACTAGCCTCTACTATAACAACCTTTTGTTTTATTTATCTTATTCTGGACAGAAGGAATGTATGTTTCAATCCTAAGAGCTGGGAAGCTCTAGTCAGCAGGTCTGTTTGCAAATCTGCAAGGATCTCAGTCATAGCACCCTTTACTGTCCTTGACCATTGCTCACAACTTTTGCAGCCTCTGGCTTCCCCCAACAAAGTGTACTAGATTTAGCATTTGAAACCAAATGTCAGGTCTGGGAAGACTTCAGAGATCACAGACCAATTGACTGGTTTTCTGAGGAGTGATGGAAGGAGTCACATGGTAAGTGCTAGAATAAATTTCAGCAAAGTTCCCTGAAATCCAAGTTTACTTTTTCATTCTACCTTTGCCTTCTTTCATCAATATCAGTCAATTTATATTTTCAACATAGATGATCAGATTATGGACCACAAAATGTTCAGCTGAACAGAGGTGATTTTTAGCTATGTCTACCTAAAAATTTGTAGTGAAAGCATGCAATAATCATTGAAATTGTTTCATTACTTACTTTGTTCTGGACAAGGAAGAGCAAAACATCTGAGTACTGAAAAGTTAGTCATAAAATAAACACTGAGAGTTTTATCACACACAAGCAGAGAGCGAAGAGGGTTCTGAGGTAGGAGCTAGGACATGTGTGGTGACAGATTTGAGACCTCTTATTTTTATTTTCTCCTCCCCAGTTTGTTAGAGAAAAAAATCCTTGTGAAAGGAAACAAACAAACAAACAAACAAACGCAATGACACTTGTTAAGGAATAGTGGTGAAGCCAACTTTATTCAGGGTGGGGGTGGGCAGGGACTGCTGCAATGGGGTCTGCTGCAATGGGGACTGCTGTAGTGGGGAGGGGGAGATTGGACTTGACGCTGATCCCAGAAGTGTGAGTGGGGCTGATAGCCAAGGAGTAGGGTAGGATACAGTGGAGAGGATTCTTGTTAGAGTCATTCACAGAATTCCTGCTGAAGCAGATCCTGTGAGATCGAGGGGCAATGTCAAGGAGAGGGGACTTAGCTGAACCAGTTTAGCAGGACTCTTGCTCAAAATGGATTTTACTGGGACAGAGAGGGAAGTCCAAGATTGGGCTTAGCTGGGCAGAGGATTCAGAGGAAGCTGATTAAAGTGAGGCAAGGAGAGTCTTTGTCAATAAGCACTCCCCAACTGAGGACTGTGCCTGGGTAGTTGGGGGCTCTTGAGGCAGTTTTCTTGCACCCTGTACAGGGACAAGCTGCCAGTCTGACCTCAGTATCTGGATTCTTTCTCACATCTTTGAGTGATTAGCCCACCCTCCACGTTCTCACTACACTTGAATCGCACCCAACTAACTTTATTACCTCTACTCATTTCCTTTCTCAAGGGGACTAATAATTATTTTAAAAGTAACTTATATTTTTATCAGTTGTACCTGTTCATGGTGTTAAAAGCTAAATGTATAAGGGCATTTAATGACCCAGCCCTCTGTCCTCTATAAGGCAACCACTTTCATTCCAAAATCTATTTTCTTTTTCTGGAAACTCTACTAACATGGCAATTCTCTATATCCACCCCCGACTCCCCACCACCAGTTTCAGTCATTATCTATTTCCTGTTTGGGGAAATGAAGATTTAGTTTTCTTACTACCTACCCTCCATACCTACCTTCCTCTCTCTCTCTCCCCACCTAATATATTGAAATAGTTTTAAAAATTGCTACTTATGGATTGGATTGTTGTGATATGTAATACTGTTCATAACTGAGATTCTAGTAACTATGACTACATTTTCTTTGTTTAAAGCAGTTTTATTGAGGTTCAATTCATGTATAAAAACTGCATCTATTTATGTATACCATTTGATGAGTTTGTATCTATGCACCTGTGAAACCATATTCAGAATCAAGGTGATAAACATGTCAGCCCCAAAGTTTCCTGCTGTCCCCCTTCCTTTTGTGTGTTTGAAAGAACACTTCACATGACATCTACTCTCTTATCAACAATGCATGACTGTTAACCACAGTCACCATCCAGAATTTTCTGTCATGTGTAACTGAAACTTTATGCTGGTTGTACACCTTCCTGTCACCCCCAATCTGCCCCCTGTAATCACCACCATTTTCTTTCTTATTGAATTTTAAATTTTCCCTAGAATTAATTGCCTCATTTCAAAATTTACTTAGATTTCTCAGTACTTCTAACTGAATCATGCTGAGTCTCAATGACTGAAAATCTCTCCTCTTGTCAAGCATGAGAGGTGATCTTCCAGGGTGTCCTCCGCAAACCCCCACTTCCTCCATCTGAGCCAGATTGGCTGCTTTCTGCACAGCTGTCAACCAAGGACTTCGGTCCATCCTGGGAATTCACTGTTCTCTACTCTTCTGCCATCTTTTTCTTGTTTTATTCATTATTTGATGAGGTATATTCTCTAGTACTTTGCAGGGGGAAAAAAGAGGCAGAGATGATAAAAATTTTAAGACCTTGTCTATTGGAGATCTTTTTTCTAGCTTTAGGTTTTACTGATCGTTTGCTTCGAATGTTTCTTTGCTCTGCAACCCCCAGTGTGCTATGGAGAAGCTTTATAGCCCCCTAATCTCTGAGCTTTGGAGGCAATCTTTTTTTTTTTTTTGAAACCATTAGGGTCGGTCTTCTTATGTCCATATAGTTTTGACATTTCATGGTGAAAAACTGTTAAAAGGCTGGTTTCCATTTTTTGTGCTGTGATTCAGGAGTCCATATGGAAATTCATGTCCCTTGGTTCTCAAATGCTCTTGTATCACTTTTTGAAAAATAGTCTTGCCTCCATATTTTTCCCTTCTAGCTTCTGGAACTCTTCATCGCTAGCTGTTGAAACTTCTAGATTACACTATTGAATTGCTTTCTGAGCCTTTTATTGATGTGCTCCCCAAAAGTTGTTCCACTCTGCTGCCTCAGTGTCTCACAACTTTGGTGTCACTGGTCTCAGATACCACTTTGCCATCCACAATCGTGTAGGTTATGACCTTTTGTATGGTTTGCATGGCATTGCCAACGTCCTTGCTGATGTTCACCAAGGGTGAAGTCCTCCCTATTTCTAGCAGGTGGCAGAGGCTGGTGATCTCAGCCTCTTGCTTTAGTGTTCAGCAGGGTCTCGTATTCCTGGGCCTGGCACTGCCCTTCTGCCCAGGTCTGGGCCAGCTCTGGTTCCAGGTGCTGCTCCATCTGCAAGGCATAGTGGGTCTCCAACCCCCTTGGCTGGTCTCTAGCTGGCCTTCAGATTTCTCTTGGAATCCAGATCCATCTGCAAGAACTGGATGGTGCCTCTTAGCTCTGTGAGGGTCATCACAGCCACTCCTGAATCTGTGCTCTGTGAGGGAAACATGGTAGTGTTCCTCTCAATCTATTGGACAAGTGCTTGTTTGTTGGAGACCCCTAAGGTGTGGAATGCTGAGGCAAGGAACATAGCTGGGTCATGGCTGGAAGACTAATCATGGCTAAAAAACTGATCAGCATGAACTGGAAGACTGGCCCATGCACAGATCAGGATATTCTTTCTTGTGCCAGCGAACCATTGCCTGGGGAATAAACTAGATTAGAAAGGAGAGCAGTACACCCTGATAGTGCAGAATCTTGACGGTGAGTGTGTGCCAGAATAATTCTGAATACTAAGAAATAAAAGAACAAACTCCTTTGTCTTGTAACCAACTTAGGGGGTGTGGTTTTTCTCAATAAATATGAGCTGTGTTCAACACTTGGACGCTTGAACCCAGAGTGAGAGGCCTTGCGTCCCCTAGGGCCCACTTTTCTTAAACTATTTTGTGTCTGTCATTTATTTCTTGCTTCATTTGGCATCTCTCCTCGACCCTGTTCCCTGGAGCTGGACTTGTCCAGCAACTCTTGATTCTTCTGAACCAGCTTGTCTTACTGGCTCCAAATGTCTACCATGATTTTACTGAGGTCCTGAGCCCCAGTGGGCATCTACCTCCACAGTCAACCCAGAATTAGCAGTCTGGGCTTGTAGACCCCTTACTTCCTCATGGTTCTTCGTGAACAGCGGGCTTGCAAGGGCAAGCATCGATCTCTATCTGCAGCTACAGTCATGTAACATTGGGTGACACTGTGTGGGGCCTATGGATGCCACTTTGCACAGACTGGCACATGGCCAGCTCTCTCTCACACCTGACCCCAAAGTTGGCAGCAGCAAGATGGGCATTGTCAGTTTGCAGGCATTGTCTACAGAGTTTGCTAAGTTCTCAACCTGCAGTTCCCCGGTGGTCTTGAAGCAACGCCTCCTTTCTCTGACCTGGGGTAGCTTCTTCTCCAGGTGTTCCCAGATTTTACTTTCTATCAACCTCCAGTGTCCTCACCTTCTCCAGGAAGGAGGCCAGGTGGTCTTCAGGTCTTGCATGATGTCCTATTCTCCCTGGATGCTCCCGTCTACCCCGCCAGACTGTCAGTCATCCCAGAGGCCAGCCCCCTGGGTCCCAGTGCCCTTGGAGCTGGTGTTGTAGGACAGAGATCCAGGAGCTTGAGCGCCAGGCCCCTGCATAGAGGCTGGCCACCTGCTGACCAGCAGGGCACAGAGCCCAGGACAGGAATTTGGTGGAGAAGGTCGAGTGGGTGTTGAAGTTTATGCTATTCTAGAGGAAAGTTGAGAAGGCAGGACTCAGGTTCCGGCTGCCTCTCCTGATTTTTGTATTGTTTCCTCCTGTTTCTCATCTCTTCCTGTTTTATCTAATTTCTGAGAATTTTCCTGCATTTTATCTGTCAACCCTTTTCATTAATTTTATAATATTTGCCCTCACTGGAAATTTGTTAGGATGCCTTCTTGTTTTCCAAATGTTTCTTTTCTTTTTCAAAATAGTATTCGTTCCTCATTTTATGAACAAGGTATCTTCTCTTACCTTCGTGAAAATATTAATTCTAGAGCTTTAATATGTTCTTTTGCTCCCTGTGTTGTCTGTTTCCTCTCAGTTAATTTTGTTTGTTTGTTTTTTGGTCTCAATCTTTCATGGACAACTATCCTTCCACTCTCTGATCCTTGGCTGCCTTTTCACTTTAGTGGGAAACTAAACAGACCAGTTGGAAACTGTATGCATGACTAGGGCTTGTCAGCTGATGGGCCTCTGGGGAAGATGCTCCTGCTTTACTGGTGGACACTCAAGTCTAACTCTATCTAGACCTTTTAAGTTGATGAGTTTCTCCATGGAGGATGATCCTGGCTGCTAGGATCTTCAGAGCTAAGTGAGGGGAGAAAGGTATTGAGCGCTGTTCTCAATATACGGCCTGTCCTTTTATTCTTCTCTTTCAGTGGCACTGAGAGCAGAACCTCATCTGCATGCTCAGGTGCTCCTGGTGTCTCTGGGGACAGGCCTTCTCTGATGTAATCCCTTAAGAAAGTGAGCCTGGGTCTTGGGCAGCCAGGGGAAAAGACGGGAGGATCTGAGAGGCTAATTTCTCCTATGCTCCCTCCCAACCACTCTGCCTTCATGTTCAGAGGTAGCAGGTGTGTCTCATGCTCCATCTTTTCCAAGGTCCTGTTGCATGAATTAACTTGCTTGTTTTTGACCTCCTTCCCCACCTCGCGGTCTGTGCGGTTGTTTCTCTTCTAGGCGGGCAGCCTTTGGTAAAATAAATACTCACTGTATTTATTAGTCATGGTGACTCAAAATGAGCTCCCATGGGTTCATCTAGAAATCATAGAGCTTTTCCTTATTATGTTGTTGAAGTATATGTGCAACATGATGAGAGTTAAAAAATTTCAAAAAGCATTTGGCAGTGCCATGTGCTGATTCCACCTGAGGCATGGATGGGTTCACTTGAAGTTCAGAACTGAAAGGAAAACACACATCCTCAGTAGCAATTTCACCAAAGAGAAAGACTTTTATCAATGGGTATTACTCTCATCTCACTACATTAAGGAGTGAAAAATGTGCAAAACAGCCTGGTAGATTTTTTTTTAAACCGTCTCTTTCCCACTCTTAATGGAAAGATAGAAAAATGATTGCTGGTTTAGTAATTATTTTTAATAGAATTTGAATAGCCATGGGCAGAAATCATTTTATTTTTTAACATAAGTCTGATCAACATGCCTTGGCCCTAAGGGTAATAACTCTCTAGCAGAAATGAGACTTAGCACTTGCCATGATTAATGACCTCATAATCTGAAAATCTCACATCATCAAAGTCAGTATTTTTCTTGTAAAAGGTTTACTGTGGCCAAGATATTCATTAAAACCTACTTTGCAAGTTGCTGACATTCTTCTGATATGAGACTCAGAAATAATTAAACATTTGTCAGGCATCATTTGTTTTCAATTATGCAGGTAAGTAGGAGGCCAGGGTCCATGGCCTGGCAGAGCAGCCAACATTGGCACCTCAGTGGGCCTTAGCATTGGGCCGAAAAATGACAACGTGTTCTATACCCAGCAGCATAAAGCGGAAGTGATGTGCTCTGCTGTGCTGTAAGGTTGTTACCTACATGTTTTAAATGACATTGTGCTCACAAATTTAGACCCCTGGGGAATTTAGACTCCTGTAGTGCAGGTAGAGCCTTGCTGGGATTCCCTCCAGCTCTTCCCATTGGCCATGCTCTGAGCGGATGCCTCAGTTCAGCTTACTACCCTGCTTTTCTTAGAGTTGCTAAATTTAGGATGCTGCCAGGTGAGAAATGAAGGTAGTCTTTACCCAAATCCAACTCTGTATTTACTTTTAAATATCATCATTTTTTAAAAGATTTATTTATTTATGGGGTACAGGCCAGAGGAGTAGGGCGTGAGAGGATTCACCAGAGTCAGAGTGGGGAGCAGAACAGGCAGACAGAGTGAAATGCACTGCTGAGGGGAGCAGCAGGCCAGACAGGAGAGGTCTGCTGTGCCATGTGGGTCACCTCCCTGGCCAGGGATTGAACTCATGCATGGCTGTGGATGCTTCCCAGTGCTGAGACTTCATCCCTTGTGCCACCAGGGAGGCCCACATTTTTTTTTTAAAGTAGTTTCTTTACACACTAACTCTTGATTGCCTCTTGGAAAGGGAGATATTTAACTCAAATTCCCTCCCACTTGTTCTTTCCAGTTTTGTTAGTTCTGCTATTTATAATCTGTCTGTTGATGTTTACAATTTAAATAATACACTCAATCCTGAAAGTACCCAAAGCTGACCAACCCACCATTCTCACAGCAGATCTCCTTAAGGCTAGCATGCAATGAAATCCCTTGATGCTGAGAAATTCTGTTCTTGCCTGGAAGAGAGATAGTCATCTATGAACTTCTGCCCTTTTCCTGTTGGAGAAGCAATCAGCCCCTCCACCCTTGTGTAACCTCAAAGAATGTAGTTTGCGGGTCTCATCCAGTAAACATGTCGTCTCTATCTGAGAATCTCCTCTTTACTATCTGAGTCATGTAGAAGTAACCCTTCCTTATCTGTCATGTAAAGCCCTGCCCTTCCTCCCCTTGAAGCCCTAGATCCTTAAATGCAGGGTAAATATTCCCTGTTTGCTCCATTTTTCTTTAGAACTTACAACCATGTAAATTCTTCATATGTATATTAAATTTCAGCCCTACTCCTGTCATCTGATGTTACTTTGTTCACCGGCTTAGCCAGATGGGGTAGAGAGATCTCCCCCTGCACCCAGACAACCCTTGGACTTGATTTCCATAACTGGCTATCTCTCCCATTTTCCTACACTCTGGTTCTTGGATCCCAGTTTTTTGTTGATTTAGGATGGGGATTCTGAGAAAGGCCTAGTGCTGTGCTAGTGAGTGATACTAAGACTGCGGGGACTTGGTGGGGAGGGAAGAGGGGAAGGGTTGAGGGCAGACGGGAGCATGGGGGACTGAGGTGATGGTGCACTGGTGTTACGGTGATGGGGAATACATGGGGATTACAATTGATGTCAAATATATGTAAATAAAAAAATAAAAAAATAAATATTTATACACAAAAAAATAAAAAGTAGACATTGCAAAAAAAAAAAAACAACAAAACAAAATAGAGATTACTGTCCCCCACCCCCACAGTGTCTCATCTTTAGGGCAGGAGTAGGTCCAAACAATCTACTTTTAAATATAAAAGTGAATGTTTATTGCAAAATTAAAGGAAATTTAACAAAGCCCATTTCTTTCAGCAGTGCTTCATTTCAATAAGTTTAAAATAATATATGTAAGGTAGTTTAAGGCATTTGAAGAACTGTGCCATTTTATGCTCATAGGAATCTTCATGAAGTAGGTTACTATAGCCTTTACTAACCTGTTTACAAAATGAAGAAACAGAAAAAGCAATCAAGCAATCTCAATTACCAATTTGCATTTGAAGAACTGTGCCATTTTATGCTCATAGGAATCTTCATGAAGTAGGTTACTATAGCCTTTACTAACCTGTTTACAAAATGAAGAAACAGAAAAAGCAACCAAGCAATCTCAATTACCAATTTTTTCCATTGAACTACTATTTTTTCCTAGTAAGTTTTAAGCTGCACTTATTAAATCCTATTTCTATATCTAAAACAAACAAACAAACAAAAAGACTAGGGGGAAGTCCCTTCATAGCAAGGAAATACATGTGGTGGTACTAGTTCTTGTCTATCACAAAGCTCTAAGTGTTTCTATATGTAACTATCTGTATATTAAGTTAAACATGAGTTCAAACTGTTGTCTCCAGCTCTAATCCATTACCACATGGATCATCCTAGAGAAAAATCTGGAAGCTGCCATCCACCATCTATTTACTTAATTGTTCAGTTACAGTATAAATATATTTGTTTGTCAGAGTTATTAACCCATAGCCACCTGGGAGACTATTTTGTCAGTTAAAGTAAGTGCTTTCGTGCAATTCCTTTTGCCTCCTTTCTTATAGATTCTATTCATTTCCTAAGTTTCTTATGTCACCACTGTCCCCTCCACTCTCTTCAGTGAGGTTATTCCAGACACTTATAATACAATTATATGACATTCTGCATTCCATTCTGGGATTCCACAGTGCCTTTACTGTTTTCTAATTTGGATACATTAAAGCTCACTTTTTGTGATAGACAGTTCTATGAATTTTGACAAATACTTAATTCCATGTATCTACCATTGCCACACCAAAACTATCATAAAATAGTTTTACCACCCTAAAATGTTTCTTTTGCTTTACCTGTTCTACTATCCCATCTTTCTCCAGATGCCTGATAACTATTGATCTTTTCACCATCTCTATGGTTTTGAAGGGCATCCTGTTATCAATAAAATTGAGTTTGAATTCTTTAGCCTGACAGTCAGAAGTGTCCACATGTTGACTTCTACCTAATTTCTCATTTTTATCTGCAAATAATAGGAGGCCATCATTTAGTGAGAAGTTATGATCTGTGAGTGTTTAGCTCAGTAATGCTGCAAGGCATGTGTAAGTGTATTCACTTTACAGATGTGAACACTAGACTCAGAGAAATAAAATAGCATGCCAATGTCTTGTAGAGTGGGAGTGACTAACCTGGATTGGATAGGACTCTGGGTCTGTCTGGTTTTGAATCCCATGCTGCTTCTTATCTGACACCAATGTTCATTCCCTTTATGAAGCATGCTAATAACTTCTATCCTCCTTGTAACGCCTGAGCTACCTGTGTCAGTAATGGAATAACCAACTAATGTATTTTAATAAAAAAGGCATAGTTATTTCAAATAGCAGAAAATCTGGAGATGAGCCATCCATGATGATGAAATGTTTCTGAAGTGTCCCCTTGACACACTTGTTCATCCTGGTATTGTGCTAGCTTTATTGTCTGGGCCATGCTTCTCTAGAAAATGAATTCAGCTTTCTGAGTCATATCTTCATAGGACAGATATACCAGAAGAAAAAAGTGAGTGGGGCAAAAGGCAAAATAATAGTCCCAGAATTTGAATGGGCACAGCTGGACTCTAAACCTGTCCCTGGAGCCATCATTTGCTAGGACACCAGGAATTCTCTAAGACATGATTTATTTCCTAAGAATGGACACATTGCTTTCCAAACAAAACCAGTGCTTGAAAGCAGTTAGGAGTGTGAGAAAGACTTTGGAGGCTTATGTCAGGGTTCGTCAGACCATCCATCTGTGAATGTCCAGGGCAAGCGCTGACCTACCTGGATGATCTCCTTACCACACAGCACAGTACGTCTCTTTTGCCACAGAATTCTCACAGGTGTGTGATTAGCTTGTTGCTGTTAACTCTTTTGTATTATGAGTTATCTTCTTAAGCCTAAATCTAGTCTTCAAAAATATCTCCCAAGTGTCTTGTGAGTAGAGACTATAGATTATGCATTTCTTTACCTGTCATACATTAAACCAGACACACAATGCAGATTGGTCATCAAAATCATGGCTGGGGGCTTTCCTGGTGGCGCAGCGGGTTGAGCGCTGCACTGTGAAGCATCCATGGCACAGCAGCGCGAGTTTGATCCCAGGCCAGGGAGGGGACCTACATGGTGCTGCAGACCTCTTCTGCCTCGCCCACTGCTCGCCTCAGCAGTGTATTTCAATTCCTCTGCCTGTTCTGCTCCTCACTGTCGCTGGTGAATCCTCTCACCTCCCACAACTCTGGCTTGTAACCCAGCCCTTGTATGTATAAATAAATAAATCTTCAAAAAAAAAATCATGGCTGGGCTGCCTACTTACAGTCCTTTATATCTTGGATATGGAGATATCTCATCTCCTTTCCTCTCACGTGTGCATAAGAAGGATGTGCTAAAATAAGCAATTTTAAAAATGATGACTACATAAACTTGTTTTTATAATACATAATATGTAGCATGAATAACAGAAGACTCTGAAAATGGTATCCAATCTTTTAACATCAAGAGAAGTTTAGCAGATGAACAAGGTAGTTGAAAAGACCTTGGCTTTGTAATATGGCATCTTTCACTCTGTTGTAAAAAACTGAAAGAAGTGCATTTTCTAGTCATCACTTTGATGGTGCTATTTGACACATTGAGAAAATGATACCAGTTAAGAAGAAATTCTGAGAAATCAATAGACCAAGTCATTGGCTGAAAGGCTATATTTTGGGTGTAAACATGCGATTGTGGCTTTTCAAAATTCCAAGCATGAATTTGAAAACACAGACCCAGTGAAGAGCAGGGTTATAGAGTGTTTGACAGTGTAAGAGTGGGATGAAGGAGAAGCAAGAAGGAAGACTGGCACAGGGTGGGGATGGCGTTGAGATGCTGAGCCCATTTCCAGGCTCTGCACAATCTGCTTGGTATTCTTTTTTTTAAAGATCATACAGGACAGTACCTAGTTTTTACTTCCCTAAACTATATCATAATTTTGTTCCATCCTAAGGAGAAAAATCACATTACTACTATAAATCAGATGCTGTGCCAGATAATTCAAACATATTATCCTTATTGAATTCTTCTACCAGCCCCATAATATAGGTTGTATCATTATTCCCATTGTACTGAGGGAGAAATTGGCATTGTAACTGCCCAGTGTTACAAAGTGGCACATACCTGAGGGTCTTCTCAACTGGTAGATTAGAAAACCTGAATTCTTTACCCCATTTCTGTTAAAGCAGCTGTTCTCCACTTTGGCTATACATTGGAATCACCTAGAAGTTTAAATTCTCTGACTCACATCCAAGTCACACCCAGACCAATTTAATCAGAATCTCTGGGACTGGGACCCAGAGATGCAGGTGATTCCAATGGGAACCCAAGTTAAGAAACACTGTTAAAAGCTGGCGTATGCCACAAAGGCACAGAAGGTTTTGAATTAGGATTTATTAATTTAAATTCTAGGAGCATAGGTGTGGGTAAGTGAATAAAACACTGATCGAGGCTTATCTTGCTATTTGCTTATTTTGAGGTCTAGAGAAGTCATAGGTAAAAACAAAATCCATCAATGTACAGCAGAATGAATGAGTGTCCATGAAAGCTTCCAGCTCTGGTCAATCTCAATCCAATAGGAAGATGTATTATTTGGTTTCACTTGTCCTAATAATAAAATGATACATGATCATGGAACCCTTCTGTGCTCCTGACCCCATTTACCTCCTCCCTTCGATTGTGTTTATAATTCTTTTTTTTTAAAGATTTATTTATTTATGCATACAAGCACTGGGGTACAGGCCAGAGGTGTGGGGGGGGGGAGGTGAGAGGATTCACCACAGAGAGTGGGGAGCAGAACAGGCAGATCAACAGAAGTACACTGCTGAGGGGAGCAGCGGGCACAGCAGGA
>JAGFMF010011778.1:2257540-2276769 GCA_019455555.1 Galemys pyrenaicus
ATTTCTAGTAGACTGAGGAACCTCCATACGCCCTTCCATAATGGTTGGATTAGCTTGCATTCCCACCAGCAGTGTACCAGGGTTCCTTTTTCTCCACATGCTCGCCAGCATTTGACATTGTTGGTTTTTTCAATGTGTGCCTAAAATGGCATTTCTTAATAGCCATTTACACTGTTGCTTAACCCTTGTTAGTTATTGCTCATCTGACCCTGGTCTTCCTCCTGTGTGGGTTTAAAGAGGACATGTCTTTCTTCTTGCCCTAAATTCCTTTCAGAAGTCCTTTAACTTTCCTGTGTTTCTTTAGCTCTCAACTGCCCACCCCTGTGCTTACCTCTAACAAGAGATTCTTGGACCTGACTGCATTTAATGGAAGTATAATCTGGGCTTTAGATCAGCAGTTAATTTGATTTTCTCAGTAATCCCTCTGCTTTCTCTTTGTCTCCGCATTTGCCAGCCTGAAATTCTGGGTTGACTTTTTCCAGTGTGAAGGGAGGATTTGTCCCTACTGATGTTAGCTGTTTGTGCTTTGAACCTTGAGTGTGTGTGTGTGTGTTTGTGTGTGTGTGGTCCCTAAGTGCCCACCTCACACTGGAAATCAGGGGAACATCACTTTACCATTGAATCATAACCTAATGAAATTTTGTAACAAAAGTGTTTAAAATGGGATGAATCGTTATATCACAGAAGGACAAAGACAAAACAACCAATCAGGAAAGAAGTAGTGGGAATAGACTTTTTATAATGCTAATAAGACAATAATCACAAAGTCAATTTATATATTTAATACAATTTCAGCTGCGGGGGGAACAAACAGAAGGAATGAATTAAGCAACATGCTAACAGTACTGATATCGTAGAGTGCAGGTGATTTAATTTTTTTCTTTATACTTGCCAGTATTTTCTAAATCTTCCAAATGGCCTATGTGTCTTTTATCCTTTATCTTTCTTTTATTAACTAAAGCCTAAGGATATAAGTTCCCTTTCTCCAAAAGCCATGCTGTGTGTCATTGTGTTGTGTAATCTGTAGCTCTCTGCCTCTGAAGATGCTCTTTCAGTCTTGGCTGAATATATAGTAAGACTGAAAATATAGTAAGAAGATGGTTTGGGTTGTGGTTTTATATAAATAGTGGTGCAGAGGGCCTCCCTGGTGGCGCAGTGGGTTAAGCAACACACTGTGAAGCAAACCACAGCCACTGCAGCATGATTTCAATCCCCGCCGCTGGCCAGGGAGGGGACCCACATGGGGTGGCAGACCTCTCCTGCTGTGCTCGCTGCTCCCCTCAGCAGTGTGCTTCCGTTCCTGTTCTGCTCCCAGCTCTCTGTGGTGAATCCTTCCCCCCCGCCCCCCCACACCTCTGGCCTGTACCCAGCTCTTGTATGCATAAATAAATAAATCTTTTAAAAAAATAAAATAATTTTAAAAAAAAGAGTGGTGCAGAGTGGCCATTTTTCTCCTTTTCTTATCCTAGTGCATATCTTAAGCTGTGGCTATAACAGAGTTATACCCAGGTGCCAAAGTTTAGATGAAAATAGGAGTTTGGGCTGAAGGTCAGGAGTGATTTGACAAGTGGTAAAGACCAATTATGCAGGCTGCTGTCCTCTAAATCATCTTGGCAAAAAGAAACTTGTGAACTTTGTGGTGGAAATCAATAAGTTGAGGGCACATAGGTGGAAAGAGATCGAAGGAGTATGAGTAAGGCTGGATGACCAACTTACTAGCTTACTTAATTTATATAGCAAAACATGGTGAGACTGACATCAGAATACATATTCTTATTTCAAGTTCAAGAGTGAAAGCAAAAGTCAGAGTACTTTTTTAAACGCCCTTGAAAATCTCCATAGCAACAGTAGTAGTTGGGCTCTCCCCGACCCCTCGCCCCGGCCCATGACTGAAGAAAATGACTACCCAGCTCTACAACTTGCAGGGAAGTTGTTGTTGCAGGGAAACCTGCTGTTCTTGCCTCTAGTGACTAGCTCCATGGTAAACCCTGTTGGGTCGTCTGAAGAATTTTGTTTCATTACTCAAGAAGGAGACCATAGGCTACTTCCAAAGTGATGTAGTCAACAGCCCCCACTCTCTGTATTTACTGTATTAGAAGCACCCCACCCCCACCCCAAGTTATCTGCTTGGGGTGGTAAGTCCTCAGGACAGCACTAAGAGAATCACTCAGGTATTCCCATGAGAGACCATGGGCTCATAGCTAAGCTCCCTGCTCTACAAGAGCATCCCTTTTATGCAACACAAAAATAAAAACCACAGCTGCCTACTTCCCTCAATCTGAAGTGAGCATTTCCAGTAGAAATGTAAAGTTGGGTTCTTCTTTTGTCTGATTTCAATAAGGACTACCAGTGAATTTTGTGGCTCCCGTAATACAACAGGAATTGCTTTCTGTCCCCATTAAGAAACATACGTTTCTGTGATTCCACAGAAGACAATGTGAGGCTAGAGCAGAGGGGATAGTTTCCAACTTGGAGCTGAGACTCCATAGCTGAATTTCTGCACTTAGTGGAGATTTTGCTAAAATCACCCCACTTTTCCCCTTAAATAGGAGAGCATCCACTTCTGTCTTCAAACTAACTTGAACTTTTCAGCTGAGTGGAAGTAAGCACTAGTCTTGCAGGTTTGGGAAAAGGGGCTGGCACCCTTCTGGCACCCCCTTTTGGTAGTGTTCCCCTTTCTGTCATCACTTGTCCTTCTCCCTGTTGCCTTGACATCAGCAGTTTCACACCCAAATGTGCCTTTTGTATTTTGAGAGAAAGGATGTCATGCTCCCTCCAGAAATGGGGTTTAAGTCTTGCACCCCGATAGCAGTTTGTTTAAATTATTTATTTGTTTTTTTGCTCATCTATTATTTTTCTTGTAATACAAAAACATCTACTGATTGGTTGTTTGGGAGTGTCAACCCATGTTCTCTCTGTGCACAAGCCATGATAAGTATGTCATGCAGGTAACTTGGGGTGAGGGGTGGGTGCTCCAACACAGGGATGAGTGTATATCTTTATAGTTTAGGGTGAAGCCCTCTCTTCCTCACTCCTCCCTGCCTTTTCATTCTTTTCTTCCAGAAATGAAAGATGAGGAATAAGTGCTTCTTAGAATCCATGCCTCCCTTGATTTGGAGGGAATGAATTTCTATGAGGAGAATTATATTTTACTACAGCTTATTTGAATTTCCCCAATATAAACATTTCATTTCAAAGACTCTTCCTTTTTTTAAAAGCATTCAATTTTATTTTATTTTTAAATATATTTTACGTTATTTTTCATTTTTGTACAGTGTATGCTTTCTCCTCTCAGGTATAGTCCGTGTGAAATTCTCATCACCAATTCACCCAGGTCCCATCACCATAGTTCCTTGTGCTCTTCCCACCTGTTTTGTTCCTTCTCCCTCCTCCTCTCCTGAGGAATGTCTCAGGTTTATAGTTGTATGTTGATTTTGATTTTTAATTTATTATAATTAATTTTTTTCCCTAGTCAAGGACTCTTCCCCACCCTGCATCCTCTACAGGCATGTTCCAGAACTCCTGCTGCTAACTTTCTTCACGAGCTCTTTGGGTGGTGTCTGAAGGCCAGCCGAGGCCTTCCTGAGTAGCTGTCCCGATCTTGTTGGAAACCACACTGATGAGTATGATTCCTGCTGTTACACCTGAATGACTAAGTGGCTTTTTTTTCCATTTCTTTTTTTAAACCTGACAATTTTCGTCAACTCACCTGAGATTAAATTTTAACTTCATGATCCTTTACGTGTTTTGACATTTTAGAAATCAAAATGTCAGTGAGATTATCTCCTAGCAGAGTTTGATCAGATATTTCACAGACTTTACCAAAACAGGGATTAGTATCGCCTGCCTGTTTTGTGTTGATGGGGAAGCTAGAAGATGGGTCCCCTTTGAGTCTCTCACTGTGGAAACTGGAGGAAGAGGAAGAGTCAGAAGGTCTGAGATCTCTTTGGCTCCGCCACTTAGTACTGCAGTGCTGGGAGGAAGCTGTCTTCTTTGCCTCTCTGCAACGTAATCATAAAGGCCCTTTTCGATGTGGATATTTCTCTCTGTCTGTTTTTCACTTAATAGTAATCTCTTTTTTTGCAAAATCTAGGGTGTCAATAAAGAGAGTTAGGGCATCAAAAGTCCTTGGGTTATAACCTTTATTTCCCGTAGCCACTGGAAAGCGTACTATGTGTTAGGAGCTCATCTACACTGGTTCCTGGGCTGTCGGCCCCATTTCTCTGTGCAGTGAGTTTTCAGGCTTTGGGAAAGTCTTTTCTGGATTTCCCCTTTTCCATTTATAAAATGGATGTGTTGTGTTATACCTTCCCTCTGGTAAAGCTGTTATGAGGTTATCTGGGAATGTGTTAAAATGCGCTGAACTCATTAGAAAAAAAAAAAAAAAAGACTTTTTCTGTTTTCTTGCTGAGCAAGTTTTTGTGGGCTTGATAAAAATAAAATCCACTCCATTAGACATTTGCTCCTGAAATTAAACTTATAAACACTGGCATTACCAAAACCTTTGACGTTGTTATCATCTTCAAATAGCATGGTAAAGATATATTTGTTTGCATATAATATACCACACAGCAAGCTGGGGAAATCACTTTGTTTTTAGGATATTAGTAGCAAGCTGGGAATGGATATGTCTCTATCATTAAAGCTAAGTTTACAGCAGTGACATTCCTGTGAAGAACATTACCTTCTGAATCATGGTACCTGGGTTTAAGTAATAAAGAATGAAAGATGGATCTGAGCACAACCATCGCCAATCTTTTCACGTATCTGCTGTCAGAGACTCTCTTCATTTCTACTGCCTGCCAGTGGAGACACAGCCCCACATACAGCCCCCCTGCGCCAAAGCTCACAGCCCTCAGAGGGTTCCACACTGCCCTGCCGTCTGTAAGCCCCTCTCCACAGCAACCCCCTGATGCTCACATGAGCTTGTTGCCCCACTGCCCACAGGCCATCAGCTGAGTTTCCAAAGGCCTCATGATGCCTGTGTCTGTTTGAAACAGGGACTTTAGGGACACAAGTTTCCTCAAATGCAAGCTCTGCTCTTGCCCTTTGACAACTATGTTGGCTGCTTGTGAATGCCTTCTAGAAAAAGGGGCTCTTTACCCCAGAGCCCTGATGCCATTTTAATTACCTGCTGCTCACAATCCATTGGCAATGGTTGAAATCTTCCACTGCACTTTACTTTTTTTTTTTAAGATTTATTTATTTATGCATACAAGAACCAGGATACAGGCTAGAGGTGGGGTGTGTGTGAAAGGAGTCACCAGAGACAGAGTGGGGAGAAAACAGGCAGAGCGACTGAAATACACTGCTAAGGGGAGCAGCGGGCAAGGCAGGAGAGGTCTGCAACGCCATGTGGGTCCCTCCCTGGCCGGGGATTGAACTCATGCTGCAGTGGCTATGGTTGCCTCTTAGTGCGGTACTTAACCCATTGTGCACTGGCGAGGCCCCCACTTTACTCTTTGCAGCTCCCCACAACTACAGTTGTTGTGGGTCAGCACATCTTGTGTTGTGGATTAACCTTGCTCAACATGGTGACAGGTATCCCCAGGAGACCACGCTGAATGATAGTAGCCTCCATGAGGAGTTAGGGCCCATATGCTTGGGACCGATACACAGCATCTGAAGGGAGGAAAAGTAGGTGTCAGTGGAGTTGCTAATAAATAGGCAGGACATTATTGGGGGGGGGAGGTGCTGCACTTTTTCCTTCACTTTTCCTAAGGAATAGTGAATTCACTTATAAACCCATTGTGCAAAAATTAAATTAATACATACTTGTGGATATAAATTAGCAGTAATGATTTTGTATTCATATAAAGAGTTCTATGGATTACAAAACATCATAAGGTTTCTATAAATGAAGTGGGTAGACAAGAACTGATTGTACAAGAATTTTTAAAAAATGATTTATTGTTATTTACTCAGGCTTATCTAGTCCCCAGAATGCTCTAGGTCTTTTTCTCTGTTGACTCTCTTTCTCTTGCTTTAGTCCTTCCAAAAGCAAATTTGGTGGCTTTGAAAATTTTGAGTTGTCTTGTAGAGTTTACCTTTCTGACAATACTGAGATGAGTTCAGAATAGAACCCAGTTGATGTGAGATGTGAAAAGCCTTATGGCTATCGGTGGGGCCCACCAATTGTCAGAATTTCCATGCTCGTTTGAGTGGCCCTAAGTATGCTACCTGGTTTCTAGCTGGGGAAGGGCACCATCACTGGAGATGTTCAGACAGGAAGTAGGTGACCAGGGGAGGCATGAGCATTAAGAAGATGGGGGAGCTTGGCCAATTGCTCACTATAAGGTAAATGAAAGTTACCAGGTTGTTCTGCCCTCCCACCATTAGCATCAAAGATGGACACCTGTGGTCCTGCACTCATGCCTGATGGCGGGCACCTGGAGTAGGGTGTGGGCCTATGTAGGCGGGCACACCTGGGTTGAGACATGGGGCATATAGGGTGGCGTCACAGGGATGCCAAGAGAAGCATAAGCAGTAGAAGCAGTAGAGAAGCAGTAGCAGAAGCAGCCCAGGGTGTGATGAGTTGCTGGGGACTAGGAGGCCTGTCAGCCTTCTGGCCCCTGGGCACCCCACATCTGCTGTGTACCTGGTTGTTTCTGATGCAGAAAGATGACTAAAAGCCTGAAAAAGTCACCAAGGGCTCCAGGACTCCTTGACCCATCTGAGATCATAGAGAACCTGCCCCGTGTCCTCCTGCCGCCACATTCACCAGTAGGTATTAATTTCTTCCTAGACAATGACTAACCTAAAGTTCTCAAATTCCTTTAGAGTTTTAAACTTTCATTTTGTTAGGTCACAGAGATTTCTGGGTTTATTTGTTTTAGCAGATTATAATTACCTTATCTAGGATAATAACCATTAAGGTTGGTTCTACCCAATCCTGAGATTCTAAGATTCTAATCTTGACACAGTTGTGGCTTCTTACCATTTATAGTTGATTCTTCCTATGTTTTTCTCTTCTTATTTTTTTTAAAGATTTATTTATGTATACAAGAGCTGGGGTACAGGCCAGAGTCATGGGAGGATTCACCAGAGACAGAGTGGGGGGGCATATCAGGTAGATGGACTGAAATATACTGCTGAGGGGAGCAGCAGGCAAGGCAGGAGAAGTCTGCTGCGCCATGTGGGTCTCCTCCCTGGCCCGAGATCGAAGTCGTGCTGCTGTGCTGCGGATGCCTCACAGTGCAGTGCTCAACCTGCTGTGCCACCAGGAAGGCTCCTGTTTTTCTCTTCTTATTTCCACAGGATCTCCACCACTCCCTTTTAATTTTTTTTAAATTAATTTATATATTTTGTCCCTTTTAATTTTTATAGGGATTTGATTCATTCATGGTCAGGGAAATGGCTAATGTGGGTTTTTTTTTTTTTCAAGGTTTTGAATCTCATTGTATATTTTATTTTATTTTTTTTGCTAATGTGGGTTTAACCTGACTCAGAAGCAAGCACGCTTTGTGGCATGCATTCAGTTGCTATGGTTGCCACTTGGGTCAGTGAGGCTTAGTACCTGGGCAAAACCTAGCACAGAAACAAGGGTGATACCAACCCAGGATGTGGTGATAAGAGATGGCATCTGACAGAGAAAACTGCAGGTCTGGAAGTGGGGACAGGCAGGAAAGGTGGAATAATAGGAGCAGAGTCCCCGCCAAGAGAATTTTCCACAGGAGACTCTGGTTTTGATTTCCCCAACTGTCTCCCTAAAGGGGAGTTCTGTTTAGCTGCACAGAGACTCCCTGCAGAGGCCAAGCAAGCAAGCGCTAATGATGATCATTCCTTTTGAGTTTCCTTCTGAGTGAGTCCCTGATATACTGCACAGCCGTTAGGTAATTAATAGAGGAAGAGGGTTCCAGAACTTTGGAGAAAGATTTAATGAAACTTGTTTTTAATGGTAACTAATTATCAATAAACCAGGGGAACGAGCTCACATTAGCATACACATTTTCCTGAGAAATTAGATGTTAGTTTTAGACTAAGTTTGAATTGGGCTCTCTCAAATGAAAAATCATTTAAAAGTGCATCTTTCTGAAAATGCCCATTTTTGTTTTGAAACTTTTGAAACAATCATCTTCAGATTTATAGACACCAAATAAAAACCAGAATTCTCATGCAAGAGATTGAAACTCTTAAACAAGGTGTTCTTTTCAGTGTATACACTAGTGTGGTGAATGAGTTGGTTCATCCTCTCATCAGGTGGTGGCAGTGGGTGTGCATGTGTCTCAGTCTGTGTGCATGTGTGAGTTTGTGTGTGTGTGTGTGTGTGTGTGAGAGGGAGAGAGAGAGAGAGAGAGAGAATTTCATCAGACGGTAAGATTTAATCATTTCGGTCACATTAGATTTGTCAATTACTCCGTTTTTATTGAAGTAACACTGGTTGATAACATTATATAGGTTTCAGGTGATAGACTTAGGTATAGGTATCTTATATACTATATTGTGTTTATCACCAAAAGTCTAGTTTCCATCCATCATTGTACAGTTTCTCTTGACAGAGTCGATGCATGATCTTAGTTCATAAATGTGAGTCCTGGAGAGGTTTATATAATTTGAACATTTGTATTGTTTCAATACAATTATTTACCTGAAGACTTTTAATGCAGTAATTGCTTTGTAGAATTAAGTTATTTTAATATGTACTGAAAGTTATATTCAGCAGTGGCAGATAGTATTATAACTCCCCCCTCCCATTTTTTTATTCGATTCTTTGATGTTGCATAAGCTGTTCGCAAGTATCAGTTGCTGTTGACATCCAAACCAACAAATATATTTAGCATAATACACCAGAGGCCAGAAAGTAAAGCTTTTAATTAACCTTTAGGGAATTTTCTAAGATCACAGGTTAAAAAATATATATCAGAGGCAGGAAATTCCCTGACAAAAGTAATACATTCACTTCCTCCTGACTTTTGGATGAGCATAGAACAAGGTTGGCCTCTCACCCACAGAGGTAAGGCAGCAGATTAATTACTTTTAAAAATGTATTCACAGGCCTCCCAATTGGTGGGAAGGGTTAAGTCTAGCACTATGAAGTATCTGCAGTCACTGCAGCACGAGTTCAATCCTTGGCCAGGGAGCCGACCCACATGGCACAGCAGTCCTCTCCTGTCTCGCCCATGGCTCCTCTCAGTAGTGGATTTCAGTGGATTCTCCTGCTCTGCTCCCCACTGTCTTTGGTGAATCCTCTCAACCTCTGTACCTCTGGCTTGTACCCCAGCTCTTGCAATCATAAATAAAACAAATCTTTTAAAAAATAAATAAAAATGTATTCATATACTCCAATGGCCTTGCCCTGGGAAGAGAACAGGACACCCAATGGATGTGTTACTATGATTAGTTTGAAATTTCAAAAGTTTTTTTTAACAGTGGGAAGATATGTTCCCCTCCTCATTTCTGGTTGACATTTTCACTTGGGGAACCCTCCTCAAAGACCCAGGTACTGGCGCCCTCCACTGTTCCTTTTTCCAGAGCATGAGCAGCCCTGCCCTTTCTGGGGGCACTTCTATCTCCCCTCACTCTCCCAGCTCCAAGCTCACCCTTCTGCATGTCCATCCCTTGCTTTATACTTTGCAACATAATGAGTTTTTCTAAGTATTAGTCCTTACATTAGGTGTGTTGCATTTAGTTCCCAAGATCATGCTCCTCAGGAGTCATTAGTGTTTGTATTAAATACATATAGGAAGTTGAGTCAAGAGAAGCCAATGACTGGTCCAAGTGAGGCCAAGCCTTTTCTTCCCTCAGGTTATCTTTTCTTTTTTTAAAGATTTATTTAGTTATGCATAGAAGAACTGGGGTATAGGCCAGAGGTGTAGGGTTGTGTGTGTGAGAGGATTCACCAGAGACAGAGTGGGGACAGGCAGACCTACTGAAACACACTGCTGAGCAGAGCAGTGATTGAGACAGGAGAGGTCTGCTGTGCCATGTGGGTCAGCTCCTGACTGGGGACTGAACTCATGCTTCAGTGGCTGTGGATGCTTCATAATGCCTTGCTTAAACCTCTTAACCCCCCCAGGGAGATCCCAAGGCCCTCTTTTCTTAAGGGAGGTTTTCTGAAAAGAGCTTCTGCTCCTCTCTCCATCCACCTTCCCCCAAATCCTTGATTGTTAGATGTAGCTGACCACCAGTTCCTGGCCATTCTTCCTTTGACCTCTTTAGTCAACTCAGTTTCTGCCTTTTTCCCTTCCGCTGCCTTTACCACCCACTTCACTCCATCCTCTAAGCTCTTCCAAAACTCTTGAAAAGACCACTCCCCTGCACCCAGGCTAGATTTTCGGGGGCTGACCACTTCCCTGAAGAAATGGGTGGGATGGGTGAGATGAGAGATGTGTAGCTCTCCAAGACTGTGCTCTTGTGCCCTCCCCCTCCTTTCTCATCCTGCTGTCTCTGTTTTATGCTTCTCCTCTCTCTTCTCATTCTTCTCACAGTTTTTAGTTTTCCAGAGATGATCAGAGAGAACAGCCATGAAACAGCACTTGTACCTTTTGCCCTCCTTCTCTGGGACTGACTCCTGCTTCTGCACCTACATCCCCACCTGCACTTTCTGGCATCAAGAATCTCTGCCTACCAGTGTCAGCTGGGGAATTGGGAAACAGAAACCACACAGTAGGTCAAAACTGGGAAGTTTAATAGAAAGATGTTTGACTATCATCTTTAGAACTATACAAATGTCAAGAAAACCCTACAGATACTCTAACACTGCTGCAAGCATCAAAGAAAGGACCACCTAGGAAGGCAGTCCTGCTCCAAGGCTGGGGCTCAGACAGTTGAAAAAGGTGTGGTCACAGCCTATTGACTGGTGGGAAGTTCTATGGGTTATCTATGGTTGCTGAGCAAGGAAGAGATACCCTTTTGTTGTACAGGAGGATGTGTGGGGCAGTGAACTTCAGGGGCCAGTTTTCTAGCAGGGGGTGCAAGGACGGGGCCTTGGACTCTTTACATCCTCCCTGCCTCCAGCTGAATGCTCAAAGAGATAGGGAGCCTCTTACAGCACTGTTTATAGTCCTTCTGGTATTAAGAAATACAGTTACTGTAATGGCGCCAATTAATAGCATGTAACTTCCTCCCATAAGTCTGTGTATTAGGGGAAGGAGATGTAAAAATGTCAGTAATAAATGAGAATGATTTTTCCTATCCTGACCTGTGTCTGGATGGGAATGAATATCATCTTCTCTTTATCACTTTTAAAAGAGTCTATCTCAGAATAGAGGACTTATTTCTCCAGATGAAATACTGGAGATCATAACAAAATGGAGAAAGAGAATGACCTGACTGCTTTGTAAGAGACAGTTTATTGGATCAATGCTGCTTTGTCTTAATACTCTGTGTTTTCCCAAATGGCCTGTAAGTGATTCTTGAATTTCTGTGATCTCAGCCTCAATAGTCAGGAGTAGGATGTATTAAAAGCTTTGGCCTGTGCAGTGAGTCACTTGTTGTTTATCAAGCAGAACTCCTCTGCTCTCTCTGCTGGCATTTCTAGACAGTCCTTTCAAGTTATCAATTTCTTTTTATATCTGAGCGAGCACTTTCCTGACTACCTCTGAGTAGATGTTAGACTGAACTGATGTTCCTCTTTTGAATTTAATTAGCATTAAAAAAAGATTGTGTGTGTGTGTGCATATATAAACATCTCATACCACTTTGAATTGCAATTGTTAGTTAATGCTTGCTCTGGAATGTGGCATCTTTAACTATGCTTTCCCAGAATCTAGAGCAGTGGCTTACACACATAGAGAATCAATAAATATTACTTCAGCGAGTGGATGATTGAATAATGAAGCAGCCATGGTTATTTTGGCAAACAACAATAGTCCAATGTAACCTTTTTTAAGCATAAATGAACATTTATTGGCTTATGTAGTTAGGAAGCTCAAAGGCTACTGCTTCTCGTTTTAGGCATGACTCGATCCAGGATTTGAATTCTACCAATATTTGATGTCTCTCTCTTTTAAAATATCTTAGTTCTGTTGTCATCTCAGTGTGCTTCATTCTCATAAAAGCTCTCCATACGGCATAAATAAATAAGTAAATAAATAAATAACTGAAGACTCCAGCCCAGGGTTTTTCTGTGTGTATGTTCTTGACAGTTTGGAATGGGTACTTCTTTGGGTGGGACTGTTCCATGCATGGCAGGATATTTAGCATCCCTGGCTTGTAGGCACCAGATGCCACTAGTGCTTCCATACATTGTGATGAGTGGATATATTTCCCCCAGTTCCCAGTATCCCTTAGGGGGGTAGTGTGACCTCAAGTTGAGGGCCACAGCTCTAGGCTTGCTCTATACCAGCAGGAAGAGTGACTTGTCTCTCTGTCACCTTGCATCCATCTCACTTCTCAAAAAGGTTTCTGACTGGTTCTGCTTGCATTGAGCTTCCAATCCCAGACCTCTGTACTGTCTGAGGCAGTCAGGAGTTTGGCCTAGTCCAATTGGTCAATTCTCAGTTATCTATTGCTGCATAACAAATTACTCCCACATATAGCAGATGAAAATTGTGTCATCTTAATAATGTCTCTGGGCCAGACTCTGAGAGCAACTTCATGGGTGATCCTGGCTCAGCATCTCTCACAAGGCCACAGTCAATTTGTTGTCCAGGGCTGCTCTCCAGGGTTGCCACCTCTTCAGGCTCCCCTGGGACTAGAGGATCCACTTCCAAGTTGGCCCACGTGACTACTTGCAGGCTCAGCTGCTCACGGGCTGTTGGGCACGTGGCCATAGGCCTCTCCACCAGCTGCCTTAATGTCCTTCTGTGTGGCTGCTGACATTCCCTAGTGTGACTGCAACATAGAAGACACAGCCCCTCCTAGCCTAACATATCATCCTGTGGCATACCTTCACTTCTGCTGTGTTCTCCACACAGACCAACCTGGTGTACTGTGGTAGGGGCAGCACGGGAGAGAGCACCAGAGGTGGGGGCCATCTTGGAAACCACCTCTTTCAGACACAGGGCACAGACTGTGCTCACTTCTGTGTACAGAAGCCAAGATCACAGACATGAAGTCTGGGAAATCATAGGAGGTGGGTGGGGCATTCCCCAAAAGGAAGCCATGCATTAAAAATATTGAGTCAATGTCTACCACAAATGAATATTTGAAATCTTTCCTCAAGGGAGAAGAAGGCACAAAATGGGTAGGAAGAGCACAAAGTGATGGGACATGGGTGAATTGATGATGGGAATTTCACGGGGACTACACCTGAGAAGAGAAAGTATACACTGTACAAAAATGAAGAATGATGAAAAAATATATATGTGTATATATATATTTATATATATAAATAAATATATAAATATATAAAAAACAAATTAAAAAAAACACCCCTCCATTCATTAACTCACTTGAGGTTGGACAGGGTAAGGCCTTTCTATCTGTAGGTGACCATTTGTCCCTTAAGAATCATTTCCTGATGGTTGGAATTTATTTGTGCAAAGCCTTTCCCAAGCAAATCAACTGCTGGTTTATAAATAGGTTTTGTAGATTGTGGGAGTAGACCAATATTTGAAATTGGCCTATTTGCAAATATTTTCAAAATTTCAAAAATTTTCAAATGTTTGTCTCATATAAATTGCTTACTTTCTTTCTAAAGCTCTCCTTTCCATGGCGCTCTTTTAATTTTTAACAGAGAGGAAGCACCAGCTATACCCTAATATTTCCTCTGGTACGGTTCAGAGCTGGAGCAGCCCCACAAACAGGGTGCAGCTTTGCCCATAGCAGTCAAGAGGTAATTATTCAAAATAGGCTTTTAAAAATTGTTACTCCTTTTTTAAAATCAGTTTTTGCATAGAAGAACTGGGGTGCAGGCCAGAGATATGGACAATGAGAGGATTCACTAGAGACAGAGTGGGGAGCAAAACAAGCTGATAGACTGAAACACACTGCTGAGGGGAGCAGTGGGTGAGACAGGGGAGGTCTGCTGCGCCAAGTGGGTCAGCTCACTGCCCAGGGATTGAACTCAGGCCATAGTGGTGATAGTGCTGAGCCTCAACCCCTATGCCACCAGGGAGGCCCAAAATTATTTCTCTTTAAAAAAATGTTTGTCCAGTAGCATTGGTTTACATGTTTTACGGGCATAGGGGCACACCTTTCAAATGTTTGTGTCTACACCATGCCCCTGACCAAGTGGGCCTCTGCCAGTTCATGGGCCCCCTCTCCCTTTTGCTCTTCCTTTTCTGGCAATCTCAGTTCTCAAGTCAGAATCCAAGGGTTTGTTTTGGTTTAGTTTTGCCTGTTCTTTTGCATAGTTTCTTTATAGTCCATGTGTGAGTGAGCTCGTCAGTGTTTGCTTTTCTCTTTTTGATGTATTTTGGTTGGCATAATCCCTTCTAGTTCCATCTAGAAGGGATATGTTTTCACAATGGCAAGAGCATCTTTTCTAATAGCTGAGTAGTATTCCATTGTGTATATGTACCACAGCTTCTTTATCCAACCATCCGTGTGTGGACACTTAGGTTGTTTTCCCATCTTGGCTGCTGTGCATAGTGCTGCAATGAACACAAGGTGTATGCATCTGTTTGGATTCATATTTTTAGAGACTTTGGATAGACACCTAGGAGATAGATTGCTAGATCACCTGGAAGATCTATTTTTAGTTTTTTGAGGAAACTCGACACAAAAATAAGTATCATGACTCTGTGCATTGGGATAGATATTTTTATAGTTGTGTTCCCCACGGACTATGGAGAATAAGTAAATGCTGTTTCCTTCTTAGTGATGAAGAGCCTACACAGGCAAGGTGAATTTTGGGACTTTGGCCTTTGGTTGAAGTACTGACACCCTGCTGCTCTCATTAATGGAAAACCACTGTTTGTCTTCCACCACTTTGCCAGTAAGAAAGCTGCCAGGTATCACATAACCAAAATCCCAAATAGCTGATTGAAGATTTGATTTATTTGGAGCCTTCTTCCAAAGCCCTTGCAAAGTAATAATAACAGTGCTGAAAACAAGTGATTCAGGAAATTAATTAAAAAGAAGTCTTGCTCAGGTTTAATCACACAAATGGAGAAGCTGCTCAATTAAGGATGAGACTTGTGTTACTTAGACTTGCTTTTACCCAAGTCCTATGTGCCAAATTGGGTACCCACCAAAATGGATATTTTGTGCCATGTGGGAGAAGACTTGGACACTTGGTAGACCAGCACTCCAAGGTCAGGATTGTCAGTTGCTGGCAGTCTCCAGGGAGAGAGGGAACTGTGCAATATGACAAAGGGGTACAGATGGATACACTGGCCTTTTTCAAAATTTCAAAAATTATTAGGCATTTGAAGATGACATTCTCCATACTTATTTTGTCCCTGACAATCCCATCCCTGTAACTTTCCAGGTAGTGGAACAGAAGAGAGTTGAGAAGGCAAAGGAAAATGTCACTGTTTCTAAATATACTGTTTTCCCCTGTAACTTTCAACACAGACTAAGAGAGAGGGGAAAGAAGAGGCCACAGTCACTCAGTTGGTTGTCTTATACTGTATCTCATTACACTTAGTGTTTTTATTTTACATTTGTAATGCCTGGAATATTTGGGGAAAAGGTTATCTATGGCTACCTGGAGCCATGGGATAGGGAATCATTTTCAGGGGTATGGGAGAAGTGGGGGCTAGGGTTGGGATTCTGTCTGGAAGAATGAATGGGGTATGGTTTGCCCATATCTATGTCCCTGTTTCTTTTTCCCTATGCTTGGACTTTGGTCGTTCTACTAGATCCCTGTCCTTCATCCCAGCCCCCACCATGGAAGTAGCCAATTAGCCAGATTAGCATAGAAAAGCTGATGAGGCAGACAGTTAAAAAAGGTGGGGACCTCAGTTTCTAGGCCCAGACAGGCTTGTGTGAGCTTTGATAAGTTACTTAAATTCTCTGTGTTTCTGTTATATGTACAATGGAAATAATCACAGAACATCCTTATCCACAGGGTGGTGTGAGGATTCAGTGGGCGAATGGTAAAGTAGCTCGAACAAAGTTAGCTCTTCTTGTTCTAGTACCTGGTGTGGGGGGTCCCCCACCTCTCATGGGCCCAAGAACTTGGGAGGACAGAGTAGAGAGTTGGAGGGGCCTTATGCTTTCAGGAACTCCTTCCCATCTTGGCTCCTAAGGGTCAAAAACACAGTGCTTTTGAATCTTCATCTGTCTTCTTTCAGGGTGGGTTTGTAATGTTTCATGTGTTTTATCCTAGGAAGCTGGGGGAGCATAACACAACCCATGGAGTTACTTGCCGCCTGCAGTTTACTGGAAGAAGCAGGACTCTAACAAATAGGCACATGATCTTTCTTGAGAAGGTTTTGCCTTGATAAAGCTTTATGAGGCTGCAGGCAATAATTTATCCTATCATTTGACCAGGTTTTTGGTTAAAGGAAGCAAGGCACTGATTGTGAAATGCAGCCTGTAGGGAGTAAACAAAATACTTCTGTGCTTAATAGGCCTTTCATTCACTTTCTTAATCTCCTGTGAGGTTTTCTTTGTCCTTTCTTTTTTTTTTTACTGGAAGAGTCATTTTGTCTACTTTTTCCTCATTGAAAGAATTGAATGGGAGAAATACTGTGGAACAGTTGGTTCCCTGCCATTCTCTATTCTCTTCTGAGGCCTGGCAGCCGCGCTGTTGCGCCTGGTTAACTGCTTAGGAATATCTCAGTGTTGGATTTGCTCACAGCAGGGCGGGCTCTACCCCACACTCCACAACATTGGCTGAGTGTTTTATTCACAGAGCTGTATTCCTAGTGCTGCCACGGTTGTGCTCACATGCAGCCTGGGTCTGTAAGCTGGCCTGCCAGCACCTGAGGCTCCATTCAGCCTCACTCAGCTTGCAAACCCGGAGCAGACACAGCCTTAATGGCAGAGCTGGCTACTTCTTGGATGCTAAGGGTCAAGAGGCATTACTGGAAACAAATATTTGGGAAACTCTTCCTTCGCAATCATGTTCGAGACTGAATGAAGGGGGTGTAGGGCAGAGGAAGGGAAAGTGGAGGAAGGAGAATGATACTTTAGTCCCGGCCATTTGCTGGCCCGCTGCCTGCCTGGTGCTTTCAGTCCAAGATGGCTTCTACCCTGCCACTGCTAGTATATACCTGCTGACACTCACTGAAGTGGAGGCTGGCTGCCTGGGCTGCTAGGCCACAGCGGTCATTCTGAGCTGTAGGTGGACCTTGAAGTCCAGGCCGAGGGCCCTGCTGAGGGGTGGACTCCAGCACCCAGCCCAGAGCCAGGACCCCCACCCCCTCTCTGGGGTGGTGCTGCTGCCCTCATTCCCCCACCTTTTATTGGCTGCATCTGCAGCCAGGACTTGCAGTATTTTGGTGCTTCAGCTTTGGACCTATTTTCTTTTACTTCGTTCAGATGCTGTCTCCATGACAGCACTAAGTGAAGCCGAAGCAGTCAGATCTATGGCCCTGTCTAGGATTTGCAGATGAATGACAGTGAAGGTGGCTTGCCCTGGCATTTAATTCACTCAGGAGTCCATGAGCTCACCCCTCAGTACCGGCACATCTGAGACCTCACTCTAATAACTTTCTTGGCAAAGGCAGAAGTGACAGCTGGGCCTGAGTCATCGTCACTCCCAGACCCCTGCTGGGGGCTGCTGCTGGTGACCCACCACGTCTGGGCACACCCAGGGGGCAGAGCTGGCATCTTGGCCTGTGAGAACCTGGCCTGTGAGAACCTGGCCTCTCCAGCCTTTCTACCCTCCCCAGGCCTCTGTGTAGCCATGTTCTAGGAGAATGTTTCCACTCTTCCAGAACATTCTCTGGTCTTCCAAGTTGGTGCCTTTCTTGAAGGTGTTCTGTCCTCTCTAACACCTTTCTCTCATCTTTACCTGTTCAATTCTCATCACTTTCCAGGGAACACACAAACGTTATTTCTTTGATAAAGTTTTCTGTGATTTTCAAAGCTTCCTTATGATTTTGCACTTTCATTGCCTTGTCTGTCTCTGACCACAGTAAAGCCCCAAACTTTTGTCTTTGGTGTGGAGCTTCAGCTTTCTGGACCAACTTTTTTTTTTGGACCAATTTTTGTTCCACAAATATCCACTGTAGGTCTTTGAAGCTCTAGCTACTATGTTAGATGTAGACAATGCCAAGGTGAATGAGAAACTGAGTGTGTCTTTGAAGGTGTCAAAAATCCAGTGAACAAAATGATTAGGTGTTTACCTAATCACATGGAAAGATGCTAAGACACAACAGGAATGGAGGTCTGGGCATGCTGGGATGGGCAAGGAGCCAGAACTCCCAGTGTGTCCAAGGTTGCTAGTCTCTGAGTAGCCAGAGGAATGCACAGGTAGGGTGTCCTGCAAAGAGAGGCTGAAAACCATGTTTGCGATGGTTAATTTTATGTGTCCATTTGGCTGGGTCACTGTATCCAGATATTTAGTTAAGACTATTCTACATGTTTTTTTGAAGATATAATTTTTCAATGAGATTAACATTTAAATCATTGGACTTTGAGGGAAGCAGATTACCTCCAAAATGTGAGTGGACCCTGTGCAATCAGTGGAAGGTGCGAACAGAAAAAAATGAACTTCCTTGAGGAAGCTGGAATCCTGCCAGCAGATGGTCCTTGGACTTGAGTTGCAACACAAGTTCCTCCCTGGGTTTCCAGCTTTCTGACCCGCAGAAGGTTGTGCTCTGCCCTGCCTGCCTCCATAGAGCTCACTGCTATGTTTTGGAAGCTAATTGGACATGTGGACTGGAGTGAACCCAGTGGAGCTGCCAGTCTGGGAAGGGTCTAGATAGTCACAGAAGGGACACACGGGGCTGTTAAATCTTGCATACTCATCAGCGGTATTGAGAGGTGGCCCTCCCTAGGGTAAGGTGGGGCAAACCAGGCTATGATATATGGGCTATGGGCTGCAGGTTTTAGGATTGCCCTGCCCACTGTGGGCAAGGGACTGGCACAGTGGGGGGCTAAGAAGGACCAGGTAGTAGCCCAGCTCAACGGTGTGGATCTAAGCTAGAAGGGCAGGGAGTGTGCTAACTGGAAGCAGTTGGAGCCTGCAGGGGCTCAGTTCAGAATCCCCACATGCCCATCTTGGGGGTGGGGTGCATAATTTAACCCCAGACCACACAGACTCCTGAGGCTGAGGATGCTGATTATTTCCTGTTGCTGTCAGGTTGTTCGGGGGAAGGGTAGTCCTGAATGGATTACACAGGTGGGTTTGTGGACTCCAACCCCCACTCCAGACCACCAGTGTTCCAGAACCACAAATCCGATAAGATGATTATGGAAGAGTGGATCACTGGGACCTGAGGGTGGAG
>JAGFMF010011778.1:2276829-2323600 GCA_019455555.1 Galemys pyrenaicus
GCCAGCTCTCAACGTGCCATTGCTTAGAAGATCTGGTAGGATATTTATGGATTTGTATCCCTCTCTTTCCCTTGGTATTATTACTATTTTATTCCCCTTATTTTGTAAAATAAAACCCTTTAATAACTTTTGTCACATGTGCCTGAAGTTGGGACTTATTATAAAAGTGTTCTGAGCGCGCGGGTGAGGACCCAGTGAGGGAAACCCATTTTATATAGGAGTGCCCTGTAACAAGGTGAGGCTCAGGTGCTGCAGGGGACTGCAGTCGCCATGACTGTGCATGGCTGTCAAGAAGGTAAAGGTGAGGGAAATGAGACAGGGCTGACAGTTGTGCCAGGGTCGTGTAGACCTTCTTAAATTAGCTGTGGGGAGAGGAAACAGGAAAGGGGAGCCAGAAAGCCAGCAGTCAGACTTTTCCATACCATCTGTGAAGGGAAGAAGAAAGCTGCCAGGAAAAACCACGTGCTCCAGCTAATTGATGGGACTTGAAGAAGTAACACAGCACTCTGTAGACCAAGAGGTATTTTTTTACGTTTTCTCCCCTCCTTCCCTCCCTCCCTCCCTCCCTCCCTCCCTCCCTCCCTCCCTCCCTCCCTCCCTCCCTCCCACTTTTCTTTTCTCTTTCCTCCCTCTCTCCTTCCCCTTCCCTTGCTTCTTTTTTCTTTCTTTCTCCTTAAACACACAAAGTACCAGTACAACTAAGAAAGTGCAGACCTAAAGATTTGGGATAATAAGAAAGCAAACATGGAAGCCAGTGAGCCAAGATTAAGCTGAGTCACATCTGATAGTTTAATATAAGGAGGTGCCAGCTTTGTGTGTAGGAGTTTGATTTTTTATAATCTTGCTACAAATTGGATTCCTTATTTGTAACACTATTTAAGGGATATTATTTCTAAGAGAAAATAACCACAACTGGATGATTGCATGGTCTAATTTCTTCTTTTTATGACTCGTGATGAGGAGTGGTTTAACTGGTGGTCCAGTTACCATGTCGGCATAGCCAGTTACCCGGGGCAGAGAGCACCCCATATCTTGGAAGATTTAGAGAAGCTTTACATGAGTGCTTGCAGCATTTAACCTTACTGAGATATTTCAAAGGCCTTATAGGGAATTTGTGGTTCTCATAGGGGCAATTTTTCCTGTCTTTCCCCAGGCAGACAAGAGAAGCTAGCTTTGATGTGATGAGTTGTACTTTTGCTGAGTTGACAGCCAATGATTTGCAGGCATGTGTCATTCAGAAACCTGTTCTCTTTCTGCCCAGCATCATTATCCCATGGTTTCTGCTGGGACAATAAAGCATTAATGGAGCTTACAGGCAAGTAAGAAAGTTACCTATAAGCCTGCTCTGGGCCCAGGAAGTGGGGGGAGGAGCATAGAGCCTGAGAATATTGACTGATTAGTTTTAACTCTGTTTTTCATTCCTCTCGCCTCTGCCTCTATGTGCACAGTCTCTGTGTGTCTCTACACTCAGACAACCAGCCCTGGTGACTCCACACACAGATGCTGTGATGCCCCAACACAGCAGTGTGCCTCTGGTGCAATGTGCCTCTGGTCCAGTGTGCCCCACACCCTTGGTGCCAGCAGTTGGCCCCCAATGCAACCTGGCACCATCCCACCCAAGGCGTCTCCCTTCTCCTTGCCTTTCCATTCATGAGTGTGTAACAAGAGTGACCCACTCACACTTGTCCCTGTGGACTGGGGGATCCCAAGTGTGTTCCAGAACTGGGGGCCTTTCCTTCAGGAGGGCATCCCCAGGGCCTCTCTGGGGTTGGCAGCACAGATACACTTTGCTTGTTTTCTCCAGTTGAACTGATTACTTTTCTGCTTTCCATTGGGCATTTTTAAACACAGCTTAAGCAGAATTATTGTCCAGGGAGCAGGAGACAGCTTGTTCTCTCCCTGTTGAAGCATCAGGTTAGTAACTGATGTCTGTTTTGGCAATACAGACTCCTGAGACTTCAACATCAAAGGGCATTGTATTCTATGAACCAAAACACAAGCCAATAATGTATTTCTGCCTGTGATAAAATGGAGTAGGTCTTGCACTGAGGAATCTGAACACAGAATCAAGTTCCGGTTGCTCTGCCTTGGATGGTTCGCATAACTCAGTTACCCTTAATTTCTTCACGTGCAAAATGAAGATAGCTGGTATGAACTCCTCACAGGGCTGCTGTGAGAATCACAATGAGCTCATGGATGTGAGAGCACTGCATCCTATAAAAGCTTCTGCAGATGTCAGTCATCAAAGGTTAACTAATATTCCACATGCTGTTCCTCCAGAATCCTCAGGCTCACAGCTCAGTCCTCTTGTGTTTGCAGTGAGGATAAATGGTTGTTTTGCACAAGGCCCCCCACATAATGTAGAAATTATGATACCCTCACCACCTCCCCTCCATAAGAATTTCTAACAAGAGCAAAAAGAGGAGCCTCCCTCGTGGCACAAGGGCTTAAGAACAGCTCTATGAAGCTTCCTGCAGCCACTGCAGCACAAATTCAATCCCAGGTCAGGGAGGGGACCCACATGGCGCAGCAGACCTCTCCTGTCTCCCTGCTGCTCCCCTCAGCAGTGGGTTTCAGTGGATCTGCCTGTTCTGTTCCCCACTCTGTCTCTGGGGATCCTCTCACTCCCCCTCACCACTCCTGCATCTCTGGCTTGTACCCCAGTTCTTGTATGCATAAAAACATATAAAAAAAGAGCAAAAAGATGGCTAGAAATGTGTTTCACTTCAAGCGGTATAAAGGAAGGAAAAGGCTTATTGCTTGTCATAACACATTATCTTATCCATGCTACTCTTTCCTTCTATTTCTGTGTTCAGGCATGCATGCATGCATCCATCCATCCATCCATCCGTCCATCCGTCCATCCATCCATCCATCTTTCACTGAATGCCTCGTAGGCCTTACTAAGAACACGGGGATATATAATACAATTTATTATAACACAGTTCCTGCCTTTTAATTGCTATGGAGTAAGAGAGCTAAATGAATAACAAATACCTAAAATATTATATGACCAAGTGCTGTAAACGGATCAGGAAGAGTTCCCTCTCTCCCACTTCCCATCGCTCCTCCCTTTCTTCTCTTATCTCCCCCTTCTTCCTTTGTTTCATCATTCTTTGCATACAACCTGGTGCTCAAGAAGAATCTATAGGCCTTTCTCTTTATTCTAGGAAACACCAACATAGAACAGAGCTGCTCTTTTTCAAGCTGCCTTGAAAAGTGTTTATTTTTCTCTAGAGGTAGAGGACAGACTTGTTCATTAATTGGAGAATAATACTTTAATGGACTTTTTGGTTATGAAACTCATAAATCCAAGATCATCTTCTGGGATAGAGTGCTTTAAGACAATAAGTATCTAAAAGCTTTGCATAATTAAAATGTCTTCACTGAGGGAAGAATTACAAATCTCAGATAATTTTCCTCTAGAAACAACTATTTTCTTTCTATGGAAGCCTCAGAAAAGAACTGCCTGAACTACAAGTTGGAAAGGCAAGTTTTTTGGGAGATGAGTTGGTGTCTTCATCACGACCACAGAGCAGGAGAGCACTGTTGGGTGGAGACCTTGAGGGAGGTGAGGATACAGCCTCCAGGATCAGGCCAAAAGTTGTCCCCAAGTCTTGTGAATCATGACAATGTCTACTTGGAATTAAAATACGATTCTACACTGCTTGTGGGAATGCAAACTGGTATAACTTCTATGGAAAGCTGTATGGAGTTTCCTCAGTCTGCTAAAAATGGAGCTATCATATGACCCAGCAATCTCACCCTAGGGATTTACTCAAAGGACAGAAAACATTAATACAAAAGAATATATGCACCCTTATGTTTATTGCAGCATTATTTATGATAGGTAAGACTTGGAATCAACCCAAATGCCCACAAACACATGACTGGATCAAGAAGGTGTGGTCTTATATACAATGGAATATTATTCAGTAATCAAAAAGGTAAACTAATGCCATTCACAGAACATGGATGGAGCTTGAAGGAATTATATTCATTAAAATAAGTCAGAAGGAAAAAGAAAAATACTGGATGGTCTCATTTATAGGAGAACTATAGGGAGTCATGGAAAAAATAATAATAATTACAACAATAAAACAAACCAAAAATAAACAGACAACTACAAATCAGAGACATTCTGCAAGAAAGAGGGAGGGATTGGGATCAACTCAGGGATGGGAAGCGCACAAGGGACTATGGTGATGGCACATGGGTGAATTGGTGGTGGGAATTCTATGGGGGACTACACCTAGAAATGAAAGCAAACATTGTAAGAAAAATAAATAAAAAATAAAGACAAGAAAGAAATAATAAAAGACGGTTCAGGGTACATATGGGACAATGTATTTGAGAATAGTAGAAGCCCCAGAAGGCTGGTTTCTTTTCCATCCTACAGATGACTGGACGTGGGTTGAGCTAGATGGCAGGTGAGATGACCCTCAGTATGTGGAACACCCCTTAGGGAATCTCAAAGTACAGGGATTGGATCATTTTTCATGGTATTTTTGAGCATGTGATTCCTGAAAGGGGAGAGGTCTCATGTTCCTGGGTGTTAGGCAGAGCCACTCAGCAATTCTTCACCCTCCTTTGTGCATTGCATACCACTCCACAGTTGCTGGCTGGAATTCTTGGCTGAAGAGATTAGAATATCAGCCCATACCTACCCACCAGAAAGGTGGGCCACATCCTTTTAGATGAGGTCAGCAGCCAGCTCTGAAGTCAGCCTCATGGAGGTGAGTAGACTTGAGCTAAGACTTGAAGAAGGCACTACTCCCTGATTTCCCACTCCTCAGTACCCAATTACTTAGAGTTTGTACCTCATCTCACACTTGGCTACATGCTCTAGTTTATCCTGGGATCTGTCCCCAACCAGCGGGAAACTCCCTGACAACATCTTTCTCCTAATAGGGTTTCCAAAACCTGTGCAAGAAGAGCCTGATGTCCAAAGGACATTTTCGCATGGGGCCTCCCTGGTGGCACAAGGGGTTAAGGTGCAGCACTATGAAGCTATCCCGCAGCCACTGCAGCATGAATTTGGTCTCCAGCCAGGGAGGTGACCCACATGGCACAGCAAACCTCTCCTGTCTCATCCACTGCTCCCATCAGCTGCTCCCCTCAGCAGTGTATTTCAGTCGATCTGCCTGTTCTGCTCCCCACTCTGTCTCTGGTGGTTTCCCCCTCACTCCCACCTCTGGCTTGCACCCCAGCTCTTGTATGCATAAATAAATAAATCTTTTTTTAAAAAAAGGAAAGAGTTTTCCCACAAGCTGTTTGGGGCACAACAGAACTGTCTGAGGCTAACAGCAGGCTAGATTCACCCACCAGGAACAGATTACCTCACCAAGTCTAACCATCGGAGACTATCTGATCTTCATTTTCCTAAAAGGTTCTAGCAAGTCTGCACAGGTAGGGAGCCTGGAGGGGAAGAAGAGCATACTCAAGGGTGCAAAAGAGTCTCCCATGGGCAAAAGTTGTCCTTGCTATCTAAAGTCACACTGATGGGAAAAAAATACACTGTAGTTAAGTTCACCAGCTTTGGAGTCAGCAAGATCTGGGGTTGAGTCTCCAGTGATCATTTATTGGTTGTTTGAACTTGGAGAAGCCATTTTCCTCATTTTATTTCAGAACTGGAAAAGGAGGTGTTATTATTTCCATGGAAAAATGAGGAGAATGAGACCGGAAGAGCCATGAATGTGAATTGCCAGCACAGAACACATCCATGTGCAGTAGACAGCTGCCAGGGTCTGATGATGATGTAAAGAAGACTTGCCTTTATGTAGCCCCTTAAAATTTACAAATACTATTCATTCATTAGCCTCAAGAGAGTGGTATCTGTTTGAGGAGCTCATCTAGAGACATGAGCTTTGGTTACCTTCTAGGAGATTGACTTTTATGCCTCAAGAACAGGAGGACTTTCCATCTCCTTACAAATACCTGTACTCCCATTGTGCACCCCCCAACAGGGGTGTAGTTTTGGTGCAAAGCCCCTGTGTTCTCCTGATCCTAGCCCTCCAAGATCAGAGCTAGAGAAGCTGTACTATGGGGCCCCCATGAGATGTTCAGTATGGAGATAAGGAGGGGCTAGATTCACAGTTCCAAAACGGAAGAACTTACTGGTGACTTCCACCCTGATTCCTGGAATCCAAGTAGTTTGTTTGTCATTTTATTGCTATTTTTTGACTTCTGCATGGGTGGATGTTGTCCTTTCTCTGCCCTAAAAGACATACCCACAAGGAAGCTATGATTGTGACCTCATTTGGAAAAAATGCCTTTGCAGCAGTAAATGAAGGATCTTGAGAAGTTGTCATGGATTGTCCAGGGTGGCCCTAAATCCAATGACAACTGTCTTTAAAGAGACAAGAAGTGAAAATATGGACACAGGAGGATAGGAGTCCATGCAAAGGCGGAGACAGAGATTGGATTGGTGCAGCCATAAATTGAGGATCACCTGGAGGGACAGAGCTGGAAAAGGCAAGGTATGATTCTTTTCTTCTCTGGGGCCTTTGGAGCAGAATGGTTCTAATCTGGGACTTCTGGTCCCCAGAACTATGAGAGAAGAAGTTCTGTTGTTTTACACCATCAAATTTGTGTGATTTCTACAGCAACTGTAGGAAAGTAATACACCATCCCACATGTATACACACAGAATTCTGCCAAAAAAAGGAGAAAGAAAACTATAAGTAGGGAAAGATACTGAAGTATAGCTTGTCACTAGTGCTTGAAATTTAGATTGTGAAAAATTCATGTATGCAGAAAATTGATGTCTCTACTGCTGGAGGGAGAGGAGGGAATTTCTCTTCTCTCTCTCTCTCTCTCTCTCTCTCGCTCTCTCTCTCTCTCTCTCTCTGTCTCTCTCAGCTCAGGAAAAGCTGGTGGATTCATTCAGCTGTTCTAAGCAGTTGTCCCATTTGTGTTCGCTCCAAACTCACCCATTCCTCTCAATTCCAGAAAGGACTTGCTGAGCAAAGCCTGACATTTTCCAGTTCTTGGGTCTGTGCCTGAAATCAACAACCCTCACCAGGCAGGCTGAACAAATCCCCAAGATGTCAGCACAGAATTCTTTCAGCGGAGGCTTCTCTTTCCCTTCCCTGAAGACAGTGTGCGTGTCTCAGGTGCTGTGTTAACAGATGACTGTTCTCTGAGAAGAATTGTAAATCCTGCAGAAACAGCCCTAGTGACTTCTAGAGTCAAAGTTCAGGACAGCAAAACTTTTTTTTTTTGCTTTATTTATATATTTGACATCAGTTGTGGTTCCCATGGATTTCCCACACCATTTCACCAGTGCACCATCACCTCAGTCCCTTGTGCTACTTCTGAGAACGGCAAAAGTTTAAGAAAGCTTAGTTAGGGCTATGGAGAAGCTTTGATGAATGTCTGCTGGCTAACATTTAAATTTACTGAAAGCCCAAGTGAGTGGCAATCCAAGACGGGAGAAAACCCTCTATCTGAATGCAGCCCAAGGTCCAGGCTTGGGAACACTGCTCTCATGTCCCACTGATGTCATAAGGTCCTCACATGTGTCAGACAGCGAGGTGGGGAAAACTTGAGGCTTCCTCACCATTCACCACCTTTCCTTCTCCAACTTGCCAGCATATCTATGGGATACCACATCTTTCCTAGTCCCTTGTAAATTTTTGTGAGCAGGGTCACTTTTAGGCATAAAAAGTCTAATTGATATAAAATATATATAAAATAAAATAAAAATTAAAAAAATCTAGTTCATTCTACAGGGACAGGGGGGAAGAGGGATCAAAATGAGGGTGGGAAGAGCACAAGAGACTATCGTGATGGTGCACAGGTGAATTGGTGGTGGAAATTCTATGGGGACTACACCTGAGAAAAGAAAGCAAATACTGTAAGAAAAAAAATAGGAAAAAAAAATCTAGTTGAGTCAAACATCAGAACAGTGGTGCCTCCCATCAGAAGGCACAGCTCTCTTAATGGCCACACTGTCACCCAGTGCTGGCTCAGCAATGACCAAGGCAATGGTGCCTTGTCTGGTCGATCTCACTTCAAGGCAAAAGTGGTGCCACAGAGCAGTGTTACATTCAGTTTTTCAGGGAGAAGGTAAGGCTGGGTGGGCTGTGGGGGGTGGGGGAATCCTATTGGGCAGGAGTCAGAGGCAGATGGAGGAACTGAGTCCACGTCAGAAGAGGAACTTGTATTCTAGGATCTTGGGTGGTAACTGGCTGGGGAATAGTCAGGTGTTAGGGAGAAGGGACTATGGGGGGAAGAAACCAGATTAGTGGGGACTTGTTGATCATATCACATGAATTTCATTCTGAAGGTAAGGGACATGATAAGGTAATGTTAAGCAGAGGGTTGACATGATCAAATTTTATGACATCATCTTCTTAAAAAGAGTTTTCTGGTAACAGCAGAGAGCAGAGATGGTTTGGGGTGAGACTAGCCAGAGGCAAGGAGACCAGGTAGGAGGCTGTAACAGGAATCCAGGGGGTTAGGATGGGCTTGGACTAAGGCCCTGGCAGCGCGATAAAGAAAGAGGATGCTCTGGAGAACTAGCTGGATGGTGGAATCAGCAGGGTGAGGACTGGCTAGAAGGGAGGACACAGAAGGGTGAGTAGCTAGTGGTGCCGCTTGCTTGGGTAGGAACAGAGAAGGGGCACCAGTTGTGTGTTGAGGTACACAGTATCATTTATTTCCTGCTGGAGTCCCCAACTCTGTCAAGGATAGTCCTGGACCCTTCCATCCCTCATATAGCTCTAATTCTCTCCCTGAAACCTTAGTTTTAATTTCACTGGAGACCAATAATTCTATGGGATTATTCTGAACACTGCTTTCCCCTTCCTTTTCAGTCAGGGCCTCATGGTTGCACTCACTGTTAGGCTTGCTCACCACACACCCCAAGGACAACTTCATATCCTGGCGTGCTGGGGCTGAGCTTTCTGTAACAGGGTTACATGTTAGCCTTCACTTGGGCAGCCATTTCGTATGCTCAGCTCAATCAAAGTTAGTCTGATTGTATCGACTAAAGTTCTTGGTTAGTTTATTCCTTTCTTCTTTCTTATCTTTGCTTAAATGAAATTTAATGATAGACTAAACTGAGGAAAACATTCCCTATGGCAGGGTTTGGGTAGATATTGATCCTCCTTTCTCTTTTGCATACACAGATAGGATGCCCCAACTTCCTTTGTGGTTATACAAGGCAACAGAACTGGGTATAGGACAATGAAAAGTGATTAGAAGAGATGTCAGCTACTTCTAGGTCAGGCGTAGAACCCCACGTGCAAGAGCCAGTGTTACCTTCTCGAGTGATAATTTGGAAGGACACACATTTACGAGGTGGCATCACACGATAGACAGAGCCTAGATTCCTGAGTCACTTCCTGGAAGAGAGTTGAGCAAGGAATAAACCTACACTATATTAAGCCACTGAGATTTTGGGGTTCTTTCTGAAGGCCTATTCATCCTGACTAACATATAAATTCAGCATCAAATCAAGGTTTCCTTCTAGGATTTGTATCAACTGTCTTATGCTGATTTTCTATGATGACACTTTCTTGCTGGGGTTGCCTCTTGTCATGAGAAGACAGCACATCAGTTTCTTCTTGTAATTCTTCAAAGATAAAACACACACAGTCTGTTTTCAGTGCATTTTGATAGGTAATTTGTTTTGTTTCTAAAGCTAATTCTTAAAGCATGCATTGATTTTCAGGTATGTGCTTTGGGGAAGTCCTAGGTACTTAATTACAGGCAAGAAGAGTGAAGTGGCAAAAATTCTTCACACAAACAGGAAAACACTTAACCTGGAGAGAACTAAATGGAAGGTACAATGATAGCTCCTCTATCTGTATCTGCCAGCCCCTCCCCATCTCATTTGGGGGCAAAGATTTTACTATTCCTCAAGTATTCATCACCAGTAACAAGGGAACAGCTGGACATATCTTTCCTTTTCAGCTGAGGAACCAATGTGAAGATAGCGGGCACTCAAAGGTTAGGAGGACTTCGACAAAAGTGAGCTCTGGAGAAATCAAAGCCATTGAGCACATAAACAATACACTGAAGTTCCTGTATTTGATTATTTTTCTCTTTCTAAGGAGGGATATTAATTTCACCCTTATTCTAAAGGTTTTATGATCTACACTCAGCAGAACAGAGGGTGGAGAATGAAATTTCCAAGAAAGACTCTTGAAACCACAGGAAAGAAAAACATCAGGGAGTACAAGATTCTATAGAAGAGTATTCAAATACAAAAACGAATGATAAAAGCTCATTTTTTCTAGTTTGTAATCATCTGAGAGGAGCAGAAGTGAGCCTGGTGATATAAAGGAGACAGAAACACGAAGATATGGAGAGAAATGAGAAATGCTGGCAAGAGAAACCTCCTCCTGCCTGTCTCTCCCCCCCGCCCCCACACACCCTCTAACTGTTTTACAATAAGAAAAACTATTATTTGAAACTTCTCTTAAATGTTTACTCCCACCGCCAAATCTGAAAATTATAGATATTTTTTAACGTTCCTCTTTCTCTCAGTTGGGGTAACTGGAGCCCTTGATCTTGATGTTCTGGACAGACTCTCCAAGTGATTATCTAGTTTCAAAGCTTCTAGGACCACCCCCTGCCCTTTGTCCTTAGCTGGCAAGCTGCCCTACCTGAAGGTCATCTTTGCCCTCTTGCTTTCTTTTGCTGCTTTTGCAGGCTGTGACCCCTTTGTAGCCCAACTGCTGTGACCATCAGCTGCCTTCCGGAGCAGGACAGGGAGTGGGGAAGGCAAGGCCATGCATTGTGCTGATGTCCTCCACTGAACTTTGGTGAAGATTTGGGGAAGGAAGTTAAATGCTTTCTTTAATTAGATAACATACGGGTTCAATCCTGAGTTTCATTGGATTATTTGTGGATTTAAATTCTTTTTTAAAAAATGATTTATTTATGCATATAAGAACTTGTGTATAGGCCAGAGGTGGGGGCGGGGGGCAGTGAGAGGATCCACCAGGACAGAGTGGGAAACAGAACAGGCAGATCAACTGAAATACACCGGTGAGGGGAGCAGCAGGTGAGACAGGAGAGGTCTGCTGTGCCATGTGGGTACTCTCCCTGGCCAGGGATCGAAATTGTGCTGCGGTGGCTGTGGATGCTTCATAGTGCTGTGCCTTAACCCCTTGTGCCACCAGGGAGGCCCCTATTTTTCTATTTAAATTCTTAAGTTAACTCAATCAAGTGTCTGGTAAAAATATTTGAAAATGGGTCTGACATCATCAGGATTAAGCCACATTAACATAGTTTGAATATCTTTTCCCATTGTAGTTAATAATGTTGTTATAGAAATTTCTTCCTTACCCAGTAGGAAATCTGGGAACACATGCTGCCCAACATGTCAACAAGATTTAAAATGGGAATTCCTCACTGGTCTGAGTTGTAATATAATGAATACATTATGCATTCCATGGAGATAATACATACTTGGTATATTTCTACCTCTAAAATGTAAGTGAACAAGTATTCTTGTAAATAAGAGGTTGACTTTTGAAGATGATTTTATTCTGAAAATGCATATTGCAAACACATTTCCCCATTACCACTTTAAAAAAGTAATAATCATAATTTTCTTCCTATCCTATGATATGATAACAAGAGTACATGGTCAAAAAAAAAGACCCCAAAAAGGATGCCACTGGACCTTGAGTATTCTGGGGGTGTTTACATTCTTTAAAGAATGATACTCTTGTATGTGTTGCGTGTTTCTATAAATCACATTTTGAATTCTGCACGATGAACTTCTCAGCAGCCTTTGCCCGCAGCATTCATGGCCTCTGACAGATCTACCTCCCAGCTGGTGTTGACTTCTCCCTGCAGTGTAGGGAGACCATTAATCTTGCATGTTCTCGTCCTCTGTGTTTTTCCCTTTTATTGAGATTTTAAAACAGATTGTGCCTGTTTCCACTGACCTTTGAGAGATTTGTCATTTGTCTTCTTTTAAACAGGTTGTGTAAAAACCAATTACTTGAGTATGGCTGGGGTCACAGGCAGTAATTCTGTCACCAGAGTGGGAGCCTTGGCTTTGCCATCCTTTCCTGAGTCAAAATCAGGAGGAGGGCATCACCAACGGAAGTGTCTATCACGGAGCAGCTAGAGGATACTCTGGAACCATCTTGATTAGTGATTCTTCTCCAGGCCCAGTGACGTCACCTCTGTCCTGCCTCCTGAGCTGTATTGATAAGGAACTGGAGATACTCACCCTGGTCAACTGCCAATAGCTGGTGAGATGGGATTTCCTGAATCGCCTCTGTTGTTGGCTGTTACAAGGGGCAGTTCTCTTGACTATGGAGAGAGAAAGGACTGCATCTGTGCAGGCAGCCTAGAGAAGGGGAATGGAATTATTGAGTGAAGACAGGTGTTTAGAGTGATATAAATGATTCCTGAATGAAGGAATGGGTGTCCTCTGGACAGCTCACTTTAGCCTTAATTAGAGCTTCTTCCGCCACGGCTGGTTGTTCACTTGTTTCTTTCAGAATGACTTAGGAAATTATCTAGACTGCCCATTTTATATAAAGCTTCCATTCCTCTAGTAAAAAGGTTTTTGCTTTAATATTATTTAAAAGTGGAAAGGCACAGTGTTGAACGTTTACAGGACTTCTCACTTCACATTGAAGTTCTTTGTAGGATTAAAAGCAAGTGATGATAAACCTTCAGAAAAGACGGCTGCATGCCTCCATCAACTAATCCCCTATTACAGTGAATCTTTCACATTCCATAGGCAGGGCCTGTGAAGTGGGGGCTGACCTGTGGGGTGTCTACTCTGTAAGCTCCTTTACAGTCCCTTTTTGCCTGCATTTGGTGCAGACACTCAATAAAGAGATCCTTTTGCTACATTTACATATTTGTGCTATGTTCTTTGGTTCTCATTCAAGACACCTTATTTGGACCCTTCACAGGCATTGCTATTTATTCTTTGATTTCCACTCTGTCTTCTGTATTTTTCTGGGATTTGCTGTAAAGTGCTGTGTGGTTTCTAGTGTGGACTTGGCTCTGTTCCCTGTGCTCATCACTGTTCTAGCTGTATTTGATCCCAGCACCTTCCCAGCCCAGTGCTGGTCCCTCCAGCATGGATAGCACCAAGTTCAGCCCAACCCTTTGCCATGAGACAAAAGACCCAACTAATAAGGTGATTCACAATAGAATTCTCATGATTCAGAAAGAGTTTGACGAAACATTAGAAAGAATCTGATAATAGATGTGAAACTATTTGTTGACTGTTGATTTTCATACACTTAAAAATACACTGCTCTGACTGATAAAGGCAATAATGAAAATGGTTGCTGTGTTGAGCTATATCTGTGCTTGGACTGTAGTGGGTATTTTTGAATAAGAGGCACTGAAGCCAAGAAGCAGAGATCGGATTGCCATCAAGGTCTTGGGGCCCCCAAGGAAACACTTGTACCCCCACATGCCTGGCAGTGGCAAACTCTCCTGCAGCATTTACTGAACACCTGTCAGTGCCTGGAAAGGTTTTAAGGGCTACCGCGATGGAGATGGACTAGATCCTCAAGGAACACAGGATGTTCCTTGGATGTTCACAGGATGTATATTTAAGAGGGGGAAGAGAAGAATAGAGAAACAGGCAAGTACATAAATAAAAATTATTGGATAGCCTACCTCAGTGAAATCTTCTTGAACCTTCTTGAACTGATTGGATCCCCTTCACCTCAACCCTTCTAGAAGTTCCCTACCCAGTGCAATGCTCTGCTCTTGAGCTCTTCTCCCCACTATGCCCAGCAGGAAGAGTCAGGCCCCCGTCCATGGAATCTTACAAATTCTACCATCCACTTAGACTTTCTGGGCTTCATTTTCCTCATCTGTAAGATGAGTGTTAGACTCGAACTTTAAGCCCTTCCCTAGTTCTAAAAGTTTGATTCTTTGAGAAACTGAGGTAGTTGGGGGGAGGCAGAGGTGGGTTATTCTCTTTGTTCTCCATTTAGAGTTTTCTAGAAAGATGTGTTACAAATATTCTTTTGGCAGATATTTTTAAGTTTTTTGAAGTCCAAGACAACATATACCTCCTTTTTATTTATTTTTGTTTTTTAAGATTTATTTATTTATGAATACAAGAACTAGGGTGCAGGCCAGAGGTGTGGGGGATGAAAGAACTCACCAGAGACTCTGCAATGGAATATGCAGACTGACTAAAATTCACTGCTGAGGAGAGCAGCGGGTAAGACAGGAGAGGTCTGCTGTGCCATGTGGGTAACTTCCCTGGCCAGGGATCGAACCTGTGCTGCAGTGGCTACAGATGCTTCACAGTGAGGTGCTTAACCCCTTGGCCACCAGAGAGATCCTGACTGTGCATTTTTGCTTTTTGCTTGCCCTCCTGCAGCAGAGCATGTTCAGTAATGTGCAGAGCATGCAGGGAGTTCACAGGCCTGGCCCTGGCTTGGCATCCTTAATGTGCCCAGCACCCCACACAGACATCCACAACTCCAGGCTGTGCAGGATCCTGCCAGTCAGCACTGCCATCCTGTCTCCTGAATGCCCCTTGCATGCCCATCTGTCAGCCTCTCACCTCGGGACTTTCCTCAGTACTGGCCCCTGCTGAGCACGCTCTCTCAGAGCTTGCCTTGTGAGTTGCCTGGTGTCCTCAGTGCCAGGCTCCTGCTGGGTGCCCTTCCCATCAGCTCTCACTCCTGCGGTGGTGCAGCTTTCTCCTGCTCCCTTCCCAGCATGCTCAGCCGCTGCCAGTTCCCCAGCACCCCAGAGGCAGATTTCCAGCAGGTTCAGCAATGACCGCACTGGTCAGTGAACCCACAGTCCTGGCCTGTGCAAGGAAGTCTGGATCTTGGCTTGGAGGTGTGCTCTTCCCGGGTCTGTCTGGGCCCTGGGGGGAGTGGTGGCTCCTGACCACCGCACTCTGATAATCTTCAGGTTCGTTTTACCTCTGCTAGCCCATTCCTCTCCCTGTTAATGTTTATAGTAATCTCTCCCTGTTCAGCATACCATGTGATCTGCCCTCCTCATTAGACAGCGCCGCACTCAGGGTTTCTCAGCGCCATTGCCAGAGGCATTCTGGGCCAGCTCATCCTTGGTGGAATTGCGGGTGTTTGGCGACGTTGCTGGCCTCTCCCCACCAGATGCCAGTAGCATCCTCACAGCTGTAACAATAAAAAGTGCCTCCAGAGGCATCCCCCGTGGCGCAAGGGGTTAAAGCGCAGCTCTGTGAAGCTTCCATGGCCACTGCAGCACGAGTTCGATCCCCGACTAGGGAGGGGGCCCACATGGCGCCGCTGACCTCTCCTGCCTCGCCCACTGCTCCCCTCAGCAGTGGATTTCAGTCAGTCTGCCTGCTCTGTTCCCCACTCTCTCTGGTGAATCCTCCCACCCAAACACCTCTAGCCTTTACCCCAGTTCTTAGGCATAAATAAATAAATAAGTAAATCTTAAAAAAAAAAAAAAGTGCCTCCAGACATTCTGGGAAGTCCCGCGGGAGGCCAGCAAACCCTCCCCTAGCTTAGTCTACCCCTTCCCATCACGTCTCCTCACGTCCATTTTGTTTAGCCTCAGCACTGCTCTGTACTCGCAGCGCATTTATTCCACGGTATCTGTTTGCGGTCTGTCTCTGGCTAGTATGTAAAGCACATGAGGGTGTGGACTTTGTCTCATTCATGCTGTAACTCCAGCTCCTGCAAGATCCAGTGGTACATGCAGCAGCTGAAAATGCAGTGAATGAATGAATAACTGTGGGGAGATAAGATTGGTGAAGGCAGGAGAAAAGGGCTAGGCCCTGGGAGGAAAAGGAAAGGGTGTAAAGAGAACCAGAGGGAAGGACCCAAGGGACCTAAAGACCTTGCCAGAAGGGTGGTGGGCGATGAGCAGTTGCTGGGTCTGGGACGCTGCCTTCCGGTTCTGCCCTGGTGCAGGCAGTAGAGCCCTCTCCTGACCAAATCTTCTGTCCCTCTTTATACTATATAACAAGGTTTTTCTTTCAGGGAACACGGCAAATTCCATGTCCTGCCCTACAAATGGCACTTATTTGAGGACAGACCCCCAGGAGCACTCAGCCCAATCTAGGTGACCCAGATAGATACGTTTATCCAGCAGGAATCCAAGTCACGTCAATGCCAGTGGCAAGAAGCCGGGCTTGGTTCTCCAGGTTGATTTTCTTTAAGGTTCACTTTGTCCTTGGGGAAATGTGAGTTGCACAGGGGCTGGCAGCGGAGGTGACGCTAATTACGTGGGTGTAATGAACAGTGCAAAGCCCTAATGAACACGGGCTCACTCACAGTTATTTTTGAGAAAAGAATGATTTTGCTTTTGCTCAACGGATTCGTTCACTCCAATTAAATGAGATGGTAATGGGTGTGAAAGTGTTTGTTAAAGCGCAGAGTTCCATAAAACTGTGGGAGATTGATACTATTACTGTAGACAGAAACATATGCTTTCTTTGAATGAAGCTTTGAACAGGAGCACATTAAAGTGTTTGTTGGCCAGGAAAGTGAAAAAGGCTTTGTGCTAGCTGGGAAATAGATCCTGTACCTTCTACTAATGATTCCTTTTAAGGAAGCATGGACAGTCAGCAGTCCTCTTATCCTCCAGCGAGGGGCGCCACTGTGCTAATGCAGACACTTCCCTGGTGTCTCCACCACACACCCTCAGTGAACTGGAGAGTTCCCTGGTGTCCAAAAAAGCTCCTGTCTAGGTGACTCACCAAAAATAATCTTCTCTAGCCAGTATAAACAACAGAGAATGCTGCAGTATTATGGGAAGATGCCTGGGGCACTGCTAAAGCTGTTTCTGTCCCCAGTCATATAAATACATGTCTCCTAACTTACTCAGTGCTCACCTATTTCAATGACTTTGATGATATTTTCCTGCTGGGCCTGAGAAATATAGGATCTGTGTTTTTGTTTTGTTTTTTAAGATTTAAAAACGATGTTTTATGTTCAGAAAGGAAAACAATGAGATGAAATTACCTACCATTACATGGTTTGCCAGTTTTTTCATGAATATGGTTTTAGTGATGGGTTTGTTACAGGGCAGGGAGAGGCGCACCCCAGAACCCCCAAACTTGCCTTCTCTGAATGGGTTTTGCCATTTGCTGCATTAAGATTAACATATAAAACTTTTAATGGAAAGGAACTTTAATACAATTAGGGTACAATATAGAAAGGAAAAAGAATATAGTTACTAAGTTAAGCATCCAAAGTTACCCATCTCCTTGAGGGTAAAAGTCCAGCCAAATAGGATTGGCCCAAAGCAAGGCCCAAAAGCCTGCCACACATCTAAAGGACTTTTCAGTAGAGACCCATAGAAAAGGGTCAGAAAGAGTCAGATAAATCTGGGAGGAAAAGAGCAAAATTAAAATTAAGATGAAAGCTGCCATTGTTCACCTCCCCAAGGTCTCTCACCCACATTTGTTCCAATCAGTCCAAATCCAAAAAGCAAGCGCAGTTTTTTTACATGTTCCACGTGCCTCCTTCAGATATCCTTGCTGCTCTCCATCCTGCTTCCTTCTTCCTCCCTTCCTTCTGTCCTCCTCTCTGCAGAATCTTTTTTCTTTGCTTAGCTCCACTCACTTAGGGCGGAACTGGGATTCTGGAACTTCCCCCTTTCCTGGGGACGACCCTGTTACAGGTTCCCTACGTAGACAAATAAAAGCATGAACAGGAAGACAGAAGTTTGTTTTTCTTTTCTCATCTCCAGATTTCTAGATTACTTTGTTGGATTCTAGTCTCCATAAATCTGAGCCATATCATCCCCTTCACTGTCCATTTGGGCAAACAGATAAAGGAGCCATGGAATCCTCCACAGATTTTTACAGGCCTTCACACCAGGCAGGGAGGCTGGCATTGGTCAGGCAGGGGCTTGGGCCTCTCAGGCCCCAGGAATCTTTGTACTCTTCTGTCTTCTGGTCTCCCTAGTGTTCTCTCTCTCTCATATCACCTTGTGGTCTTGTTACAGAGCATGGAGAGGGGGCACCCCAGAACCCCAAACCTGCCCCCTCTAAATAGGTACTGCCATCTGCCGCATCAAGACAAACATACAAGACCGTTAATGGAAAGGAACTTTAATACAATTAGGGAACAATATAGAAAAGAAAATATAGTTACTAAATCAAGTACCCAAAGTTACCCATCTCCTTGAGGGTAAAAGTTCAGTGAAACAGGATTGGATCAAAGCGAGGCCCAAAAGCCTGTTACAAATCTAAAGCACCTTTTGGTGGAGACTCAGAGTAAAAAGTCAGAAAGAGACAGAGAAGCCTGGGAGAAAAAGAGCAAAATCAACATCAAGATAAAAGCTGCCATTGTTAGCCTCCCCACTGGTCTCTCAGCTGCATCTGTTCCAACCAGTCCAGGACCGAGAAGCAAGTGAAGCTTCTTCACATTTCTCTCTGATCCATGTGCCTCCTCCAGGTCTCTTTCTTGCTCTCCATCCTGCTTCCTTCCTTCTCCAGTCTCCTCTCTAGCTTCTCTTCCTCTCTGCTCAGCTCTACCCCACTCTGGGTGGGGCAGGGAACCTGGAACTTCTCCTTGTCCTGGGGACCCCGCTGTTACAGTCTCACCTCAAAGTGATCCTTGTACAGCCACAGTCTCATCATAGAGTCATGCTGCCCTTTCAGTCCTGGCCTCTGAACACAAGTGCCTGCACTTACAAGTACGCATGCCCCTCCCTCTGCCCAAGTGTCTATAATTAAAGGTGTGTGTGCCTTGTGCTTGTGTCTCTCAGTCTGGGGCACCCACACTAGCACTGGATGGGTGGAAAGAAGTCTGATATTTACTTAGTTTACCCTGTACCCCACTGAAACTATGTATCTGAAAAAATTGCTGCCACCCCCCCCAGTTGCATCAAATCAGAATTTAATAGTGATAATAGTCTAGGTTTTATAGGGTTTTGTGGCTAGACTGAAATCCCAGCCTTGAGACATACCCTGCCACTTACTGAAACTTTCTGAACTTCTATCATATGAAATTGAGAAGGAACATCCACATCATTATTTGATAGGTGGGGAGGAGGGTTAAATAGTATATATTGTGAATACTCGAGCATAGTACCTAGAGAGTGTTCAGTAAATGGCAGTGATTATTAAAATGATGATTGTGTTTTGATCTTAGATGTGTATTTCTTCTATCCAGCTAGGTAAAGCCAGCAAGTAACATAAATGATTCTGGGGAATGATTATAGAAGTCAAGCCACTGGACTATTAATTCTCCAGCCTAGGAAAAGGGCATGTCGTTCAGGAGGATGTTTATCTGATGCCTCTCCTTGCCTTGCAGTAAAATTAAGTTTCAAGTGTGTGTGCTAGATATTATTGTGTGCTAGATATTACTGAGGGCATATGGAGCATGACACTCTTTTGCAAGTGCTGACCTTGGGGGTCCTGGGTCTTTTGGAAACCCCGTTAATGCTGATTGAATCACACCTAAGTAGATACTACCCTGAATTCTGAGGTATTTTTAACAACCAGGGCACTGCTGTAGGTTGAGAGTGGTAAAAAATAACCGCTCCCCTGCCCCCAAAGAGTCAGCCATTTTTCCTAGTGGCTTTCTCTCAGCAACTCTTATGTCAGGACCTATGCTGTGTCAAAACAATTGGCTACTTCAAGACTCAAATGGTGCTTAATTCAGTGAGAAGAGGGTTGTGCAAACATTCCAAGTGAAATATCTTAGGCTGTAAGAAGTGAAGAGGCTGAGAGGGAATTTCTCTCAGCCCTCTGGGTTCTTTTCAGGTTGGCTGAACAATCAAATTAGTACTGGCAGATTAGAAAGAAAAAGAACACATTTAATTACACATCTATGGAGAATCTATATGGATGTAGATTCTTAAAATCAATGGAGAAAAATGAGGTGTATTTATCCTTAGCTCAGGGATGGGATGGGACCTGGAGCTTCAGGGAGAGGGGAGGGCTGGCATGCTGGAGAGACTCATGAGGAAGATCAGATGGGGCCTTCCTGGTGGCGCAGTGGGTTGAGTGGAGCACTGTAAAGCATCTCAGGCACAGCAGTGCGAGTTTGATCCCCGGCCAGGGAAGGGGACCACACCGCGGCGCAGCAGACCTCTCCTGCCTCGCCTGTACCCCAGCTCTTGTGTGCATAAATAAATAAATCGTTTAAAAAAACACACAACATAATCCTTATCACAACTTATAAAAAAAAAAAAAAGATCGGATGCTAGGCTGTAGATGGGTCTCTCCAATAAAATGTTATTTCTGATAGAAGTCCTTATTTGGGGTAAAACCCCCACTTCCCAATCTTCCATTTAGTTAAGGGAACAGAAATGTTTCTTGTGGGTTTATAGGGCCTCAACTGACCTAAGTGGGAAGCAATCCACATGCCAGAGGCCATCAGCTCTGAACACCGTGAGGAGGCCCGTCTGGAGTTCCCGGAGAGAACTACCCTACTAAAGTAACTGGCTTCTCATGTCTGCGCGTGTGAGTCGATCATCCATTCAGTTTCACAGACTAATCTTGGATAAAAAGTGTTTTTTTTGGTTCAAAACAGAAATGTGTCCACCTGTTAGAGGACTTGGTTCTGCACAAGCAAGGAAAGAAAAATACTCACTAGTCTTACAGCTCGTTGATAATTTAGTAATAAAAGCTATTGAGAGGCTTTCCCTTGTTGAGGGCTGTTGGGTAATTTACTCACTTGATAATGACCGGGTTGTTACTAGTTGCCTAGGGAGATGCGGACCGCGCAGGGAATGTGTCTTGCACTCTGCTGCCCTCTATAGGTTGGAATAGGGCTTGTCCTCTCCATTAGCAGCTTCTCTGTGCATCTTGTACATCTAGGTGAACCAAAAGGTCTATTTGGATTTCAATGAACACGTTTTTATTGAATGCACCCTACTCTCATTACCTCCTCTTCTTACTTCGCTTAATTTCTCTTCTTAGCATTTATCCTAGCTGACATACGTCTACTTGTTAATTTATCTTCTGCCTGCTTCCCTGACTGCAAGGTAAGTTTCATAGGATAAAAGACTTTACTGCTATGTCCTTAAGCCCAGAAAGTTCTGTCATGTGGTAGGTGGTCTGTAAATATTAGTTGAGAAAATGAACGAATACCAAGTATATTTAAGAACTGGATAGTGGGGTGAATATTAATAAGACCAGGCCCTGGCCTTCCAGAGGTTCATAATTTAGGATAATTAGACCCAGAAAGACTATGTCTGCATAGAACTGTCAGAGAACTGGTGCTTTGTAATCTGTAGGATATTAGCCTGAGGGGGTCATTCATTCTTTTTTTTTTATTTTTTTTTTAAATTTACATATATTTGACATCAATTGTAATCCCCATGTATTCCCCATCACCATATCACCAGTGCACCATCACCTCCATCCCCCGTGCTCCTGTCTGCCCTCAACTCTTCCCCCCTTCCCTCCCTACCAAGTGTCCCCAGTTTGTCTTTGTCTCCTCATTTTTGGTTTTTGTTTCTTTCTTGTTGTTATTATTATTGTTGTTGTTGTTCTTATTCCTTTCCTTGATCCTTATTTGGTTCCCTTATATTCCTCCTAGGGGAGGAACCATCTGGTATTTTTCTTTTGCCTTCTGAATTACTTCGCTGAGCATAATCCCTTCCAGTTCCATCCATTCAAATCCCCCATTTTAACAGTGTTTCAAAATGACCTCCTTCAGATTCAATGCCCACATTGCTCACCTTACAAATTAACTTGTAATGAATGCTTTCTGTTTATTTCATTTTAATCTTTAAGACTTGAAGAGGAAAGTGAGATATTGAGTCACCTTCTTTTAGGGAGAATTGTCAAATAAAAAATGTTTTTGAGTGATGTTTTCTCTTTTTTCGTAGAATAACTGGGGTATAGGCTAGAGGTGTGAGGGTGAAAGGACTCACCAGAGACAGAATGGGGAGCAGTCCAGGAAGACCTACTGAAACACACTGCTGAGGGGACTAGGGGCGAGACAGGAGAGGTCTGCTGCGCCATGTGGGTCACACTGGCCAGAGATCAAACTCAGGCCATGAAGTGATATAACTGAGATGTATCCCCTAGATCACCAGGGAGACCCTTAAAATATGTTTTCTTACTCACCACACTCTACTGCATTGCACTGTAACATATGCTATGTTTTGGGTCTTTGCATACACTGTTTCAGTCTTGTGGGTGATGGGATAATTGATATAGCAAGTGGAGAAAGGACTTGAAGGTTAATCATTCATCTTTCTCGGTCTTTAATGGAAACAAGTTTTATTTAGGAACTTGGCCACTTATTCTGCAAGTCCTAGTCTGCACTGTCCATCCAGTGCCCAGTGAGTGCCCATCCAGTGCCCAGTGAGTGCCAGCTATTGAGATGGAAATCTGTGAAGTCCCAGGGCCTGGGTGTGAACATAAGATGAATCATCTGTGGTTCCTGATCTCAAGGAACTTGGAATCTGGTGGTGATGACACAATCACAACAAAGGTAACAAGTGTTTATTACAGCCCTTACCACTTGGTCCCCAACCCAGTCTGAGTAGACATCTGTTGTCTGTGAATGAGGCCTGAGGCCATTACCTGCCCCACTCAGGTCATTCATTTGCGTTGAGTGGATAAGCATGGTCACCTCTATGGCCATTTTTTAAACTGGAAGGAGGAAGGGCTTAGGTTTGGGTGTCAGAGAAAGACAGGGTTAAGGAGGGGAGTGAGTGCCCATCTCCCATCTGTTGTGAAAGTCTGAAAAGACAGAGGGAAGAGAACCATGAGAGGTGAAGGGGACTTTGCCAGACTTGGGGCACACACAGTGGCATCTGAAGGCTCAAGCAATGAAATAAAACACTGAGTATGATAAGAGCACATACCAGGTCATTGGAACTCACAGTCCAAGCCCCATTTTCATGACCCTGGAGCCCAGCGTAGAGGGGCTAGAGATAAGCTAAACTAGAGATCAGCTGACAGCAACTAAGGACCCCTGCCCGGCAGTAAACTCCAGCACACCCACTCCAGCAGAATCCCCTATAAAGACCCTCTCTCCCATTTTGGGGCCACAACTCTCAGCCTGCAGAGGGTCATCACCTCATGGGCTGTCACGTTCTTTGTCTGATACTCTTGGCCTCCTTTATTTTCTAACAGAGTGGAAGAAGTATTTCCCCACACCCCTTCACAGACCACAATTGCCCCCCAAAGCAGAGGAACCCAGTGGCATGAGTTCTTATAGTACCAGCTTCTGGGAAGAGGAGGGGACACTTCCCTTGGGTTAGCATATGTCCAAGTTAAGACCAAGACTGAAGTTCATCTACAGAGTGATTGCTTAGGGATCCACATGGATGATGGGGATAATTTGAGGGTGAACAAAGGATTTGGGTGAGCTGGTTAATAAGCTGGTAAAACTCAGGTATTTTTGGTACTTATTTTGTATCACAGGCTGGGGGGACCATGACCATTTTGTTCTTCAAAACACTGAGAAAAGATGCATGAATCTGTGAGAGACTGGCTGGTGGGTGGTAGGGACATCTTCAATATGGGGGACATAGTGAATGGCATTTTGAAGGATGAGTAGGAATTGGTTAGCTGCCCTGGGTTGTGAACATTTCAGTCATAGTTTCAGCCTTACACTATCCCACCTTTACCCCCAATATCTAATATCGGCATCTGCAACATAGTGCCTTCAGAAGCACAGAGCAAAGCAGCCACAGCCTTTGGAGTCCTTTTCCAGCTACATCTTCTCATGGCATGCACAGGAAATGCATTTGTTACCAGAACCCAGCCACCTGGCAGCAGCAGTGGTTTTCTTTCACCCTGCTGCTCCACCACAAGTCAATTATGGCAGTTGCTCCTCAGAGCCCAGTAATTGGCTTTTAGTCAGTTGTGGCAGTTGTTCCTCAGAGAAATTTTATGTGACAGTGTACTTCCAGGATTGTGGAATGGATCAATCAGGTATGAGCTATGAGCTGATTGGTGCTAAATTGTCCAATCAGGCACAGGATTGAAAAATGGTCCAATCAGATTTGTGAGTGGGGCACTCTGAAAGAGGATATAAGCCAGGATGGAAGGGAGCTGAAGAGAGATGATGCCAGCTCCTAAAGAGATGAAGAGGGGAGGTGACATCAGCCCTGGAGTGACAAACAGGAAAGACAATGCCAGTCCCTGAAGGAAAGAAGATGGTTCCAACAGCTAAAGGAAGAAGGGGAAAACTCTGTTCCTGGCCTTGGAAGAAGAAAGAAGAAGCATCCAGCAGCTGCTCTTCAGGAGGGAAGGGAAGCTGAAGACCTCTGTCAGAGATTGGGCCTCCAGTCCTGTCTGACATTGCCTGAGAAGAGCACCAAAGGCCCTGGGCCTGGTGTCTCAAAAAACTGTTTTGTTTTTAGTATAACCCAACAACTGGGTTGACACTGGGTGTCTCTGATACTGCCTGTGAGGGACTGGCCAGTGCTGTCCAGCACTTCTGGTGACCAGTGAGGACCATCACTGATGCTATCTGGGTGGGATAGCTGCTACTTGTGGATGCAGTAAGCTCTTTGTTTCCTCTGTTTGTAAAATAAACCCAGTGGTTGTTGTTCCTGGAGCCTGAGGTCTCTTGCAATTATGTGTGCAGGTGAGAACCAGTAGAGAGTGACCCGTCCCTCTTATCGGGCGCTGTCCTTTATGAAGCTTCAGCCCATAGGCCCCTATTGTGTGGGTGTTGGGGTCCAAGTTCCAAGACTGTCTGGGGAGGGCATCTTTCGTTTTCTACGATAAAATGCAGCTTCTTTGCATGTATTCCTAGGGGGTTCGTGAACATTTTAAAAACTGGAAGATTTTTTCCCCCCATCAATTCTCTGGTCTTCTGGGTTTGGGAAAAAAACAAGTTTAAGGAACAAGCAAGTATAGAACATCCATAGTGATAGGGAGCTCTCTCTCTCTCTGTGTGTCTCTCTCTGTCGCTGTCTCTCTCGCTCACACATACACACACACACACACACAGGGCTACACAAAAAGAAACCTGTGTCAGGAAGTGGAAAGACTGTTTTGCTAAAAGCAAAACACCTGTCTGTGCCACTGCTCTGCAGGCTGGGCAGGGACAGGCTCCCCGCACAATTAGGAAGAGGTAACCATTCTCTCCGTTCAGCCAGCATCCTCCCTGCTGCAGCCGCATCTGTTCAGGGAGCTGGGGGCTCTCCATCTTTTACTCATGACCCCAGATCTGAACTCTGGGCTATGCTAAGCTCCCCTCTGCTCCCTCTCAGATACATCTCTTGATGTGTGGCGGGGTGGAGGGTGCCACATGGACGTGCAGGGTGCACATCAGCTCATTAAGCGTGCCAGGAACCGACGCTCCTGAAGTTTAATTACAGGCTCTGTTTTGCATGTGTTCTTTCTGCACATGTCTCTGTTGCTCTGAGAAGTTCATACAGATAGTTAACTAAAGCCACTTCCTCCAGTGCATGTCCTGCTCCCCACCACACAAATACACTTCCCTGAGTCCAGGGAAAGGCAAAGGCTAAAGGGGAAAGTAGGTCTGGGCAGGGGTGGGGCTATCTGCTGGGGACAGGGTGACTGTATAGTCCAGCATGGCTCTTGTTCCTGCTGCTGTCCCAGTAGAGCCTGGGAAGCTACTTGTTAAGAGGCCTGGCTCCCACAAAACCCCGCTGAGCTGAATTCAGATTGATTTCTTTCAATCACACTACTATTTAACTTACTCAGTGCAGCCTGACAAATGAATATTTTTTTATGCCAGCAAGACTTGAAACACTCCAAACCAGTATGGTTTGCACCTTTGGGGCTGGCTGCCAGGATAGGGTTTTGTTTGTTTGTTTGTTTTAATAGACTAAGCAATCTTATCCACACAGGTTACTTTTGAAATGCCTGATGAAAACATGACACACGAGTAGGTCCCAAGGCTAGGCCCCAGATCTGGCGGCACGCTCGGTGCTGCTCTGCTGAGCTGCTTCATTGCTCACTGGGAGCACATCGCATGCTGAATGTGGGGGGAGGGTGGGTGCACCCGGCTTGCCCTGCTGCTTGAGTCCATATTCTTGCAGATGACAATGAATTAGATGGATCAAATCTAGTCCATTCATATTTAAGCATCACCACACCCCAACCACTGTCTAGGAGGTGAGGATACTAAAAAGAATGAACCAACATCCCTGCCTTGAAGGAGCCCAAATTTTTTTAAACATTTATTTATTTTGTATTATGCATACAAGAACTGGGGTGCAGACCAGTGGTGCGGGGGGTGGGGTGAGAGAATTCACCAGAGACAGAGTGGGGAGCAGAACAGGCAGACTGACTGAAACACACTGCTGAGGGGAGCAGTGGGTGAGACAGGAGAGGTCTGCTACGCAATGTGGGTTCCCCCTCCCTGACCGGGGATTGAACTCATGCTGCAGGGGCTGTGGGTAGCTTCATAGTGCTGTGACTCAACCCCTTGTGTCACCAGGGAGGCTCAAAGGAGTCCACAATTTACTGAAAAATGAGGTGACTCAATCAGCGATTCCAGTGCTATGTGTAACTTCTGTGCTCCAGGTCTGCCAAGCTGCTTTGGGAATAGAGGCTCATGTTTGCAGAGATGTTTGTGATCTGAGAGAAGCAATCTAAGTAGGGAGCAAAGCAGTGAAACCCAAGAAGCAGTTATTTAATGCGGCAAGTTAATGAAATAGCAATTGAAGAAAGTGAGTCTGCAAATTCTTTACATGCAGTCAAGTGAATTGATTCCCGACATCAGTCACGAAAGGCAACATTTGTTTAGTGCACAAACATGGAAAGTCCACCCCGGGCTGAGCTCTAGCAGAATGGTGACAAAACCAGGCTCCTGTCCACGTGCAGGAGGCCAGGTCTTCCACACTCTGACTTACCTGTGACCACACAGCTGGGCAGCGAGCACCATGTTGTCTTAAGCTTTCCCATCTCAAACCTCAACCGCCAAATCGAGGACACACTTTCAGACAGCAGCATTTCCCAAGTAACCTTGACTGTTCTATTTATAACGACGGCAACACCACGAACAGGTGTTGTCAATATAGTTGCAGTAATGGGAGCTTTTCAGCAGTGCTAAACACAGGGAAGAGAGCAGATTTCAGAACACTGGTTTATGTGAGTAAAAGAGATGGGGAGAATAAGCCACCCAGGAGAAGAGGGGCTCTTCCTTCTTATACCCTCTGATATTGAAGCCTCCCTCAGCAGTGACTGGTTTAACCTGCCTTTAGTGCACCTCTCTATAGCTCTTTCTTCCACGACTGTAGTCTTGTATTGTTAATAATTACAGAAAATTTCAGGCTATATTGTCAATTTTATTTTGATGGTTGATATATAGGTGGAACTAGGATAGTGGGTTTATGTCGTTGTGACTGTAAAAAGTGGCTCACAGAAAACAAAGTTTGCAAATATATATGCACCTGAACTTATTACAAATATTACTAATATGAAGGATGTGTAGCAGGCAATTTATTAATAATTATCAAAAATATGGAAGTCTGTATCACATAAGCTGGTCAACCCTTAGAGAATGCTGTTGTTGCCGTAGTCAACCTATGGTTGCAATTTTATCACAGTCTGACAAAATCAGACCTCCAATAATGTTGGCATCCAGTTTAGCAAACACACTTAGAGATCTGACATATGGGTGTCCATATGAATATGGGTGGATATTTTTTTAAACTAAGAGGGGAAAATAAAGACAAGTGGAATTTTCATTAGCCAACATGTAACTTCTGTACTGAATTAGATCATGGTTTTGAATTTTAGAGTATCCTCAATATTTGGTTTTATTCAGTCTGGCAGCAATAGACCCAGCACAACTTTAAATTTAATCTGCATCATTAATGTTTTTCTTTTTTAAAAGAAAGTTAAAATTTTTATATTCTTTTTAAACAAAAATGAAGAAAATAAGGAATATAAGACTACTCTTCAAAATGTGACATACGATATACGACAGTTGAGGTAAAGCAGTATCTCCCCCACCTCCCTTTGTTGAGGTAACATTGGTTTACGACACTGGATTTGATTTACAGGAATGGGTTCACACCTCCTCACGTGTATGTTTACTACCACACCCCATCACCAAGCCACCCACGGTCCTTAAATAGTTCATTGTACCTCCTTTGTTTCCCCCCTACTCCCTAGTCCCCAATTCTTCCCCCTTGTCCCCCTTCCAACTAACCTCATTTATGCAGTTACATTTCTAGGGTTTATTTTGGTTTGGTTTTATCAGTTCCTTTGTGTTGTTTGTTTTCTTTATATTCCACGAGTGAAGTCAATCTATAGTTCTTATAACCTATGTAATCTATAATCTTCTGACATATTTAATTTAGCACAATTCCTTCCAGTTCCATTCATATTGTTGTAAATGGCAAGAGTTCATCCTTTTATTTTTTTTAGCTGAGTAGAAGTCCTTTGGGCATATATATCACATCCTCTTCATCTACTGCTCTGCCGATAAGTGTTTAGGATGTCCATGTCTATTGTATTTAGTGCTGCAATGAACACAGAGGTGCAAATATCTCTTTGCGTTAGTGATTTGTATTCTTTGTTTAGATACCTAGGAGTGGAATTGCTGGATTGTCTGGTAGAATTTTTTAAAAAAAGATTTATTTATTTATGCATGAAAGAGCTGAGGTACAGGCCAGAGGCACGGAGGTGAGAGGATTCACCAGAGACAGAGCGGGGAGCAGAACAGGCAGACTGACTGAAATACACTGCTGAGGGGAGCAGCTGGCGAGGCAGGAGAGGTTTGCCGTGCCATGTGGGTCCCCTCCCAGGCCGGGGATTGAACTTGCACTCCTGTGTCGCCGATGCTCATCCCGCTGCACCACCAGGGACACCCTCTGGTAGATTTTTTAAAATATATTTTGAAAAACATACTACTTTCCATTGGGGTGGACCAGTCTCATGGGCCACCAACAGCGTATGATGGTTCCTCTTTCTGCACACCCTCACCAACTTTTGTTGTTTATTTATTTATTTATTTTTGATGTGGGCCATTCTCACTGGAGTCTCACTGTAATTTTGATTTGATAATAAGTTATGTTGCACACTTTTTCATATGTCTATGAGACATCTGTATGTCTTCTTTGGAGAAGTATCTATTTAGCTCTCCTGCCATTCTTTCTGTTCTTTATGTTGTATGAATCTTTGCAGACCCTGAATATTAGCTCCTTGTCAGATTATGAAATGCAGTATTTTCTCCCATTTGATGGAGGCTTAGAAAAGAAAATTTGGGATGGAGTCTTCACAAGTCCAGAAACTAGAGATAGGGGTAGAAATGAATAATATTATCATGAAACCACTATGGAAATCCTTGGGCACAGAAGCCTTTTGCCATAGACTGCTGTAGAAATGGAGATTGCTGATCCACAAAGGCATGAACCCCCAAAAGAACACTATATGGGGGGCTTCCCTGGTGGTGCAAGGGGGGTAAGTTGCAGCACTATGAACTTATCAGCAGCCACTACAGCAGGAGTTAGATCCCTGGCCAGGGAGGGAACCCACATGGTGCAGCAGACCTCTCTTGCCTCGCCCACTGCTCCCCTCAGTAGTGTATTTCAGTCAGTCTGCCTGTTCTGCTCCCCACTCTGTCTCTGGTGAATCCTCTCACCCCCTGCATCTCTGGCCTGTACTCCAGCTCTTGTATGCATAATAAAATAAATCTTAAAAAAAAAAAGAACTCTATATGAGAACAACTCCTACCCTGGCAAAACTCAGTTCTTGTCCCAAGATTGCCTGTCAGTTTCTATGCAGATGTCTCTTTTTACAAATCTTTCCCTTTGAAAAACAGCAGCAGAAGCAGCTCTCTGCCCACCTGTCTAGCAGGTGCCTATTTTTTCCCTTTCTCCTTTTCCCAATAAACCTGTCCTTTTAAAATGCAGCCTTCCTGTTTGAGTCTACGCAAATGTCTTTTCCTTAGTAAACCTGTCATGTGCTGTTGAAAGGGGAATTCTGCTGAAACTTTTCTCAGAAATAATCCAAGGACCGCACTCACTGAACCTCAGCATCACATCTGAACCTCAATGTTTTTAACTCATCACAGCCCCCTCAAAAGGGTGTCTTTTGTTTTAATGATTGTTTGTTTCACTGTCCTGAGGCTTTTTAGATTGATGTAGTCCTACTCATTTTTACTTCTTTTATTTTATTTTTTTTGTTGAGTTTTTTTTAATTAAAATATTTTAAAATTTACATATACTTGCCATTAATTGTAATCCCCATGTATTCCCCATCACCATCTCACCAGTGCACCATCATCTCTGTCCCTCGTGCTCCCGTCTGCCCTCAACCCTCCCCCTCCCCTCCCCACCAGTTGTCCCCAGTCTGTCCTTGTGTCCTCATTTTTGGTTTCTGTGTCTTTATTGCTGTTATTGTTATTATTATTATTGTTCTTATTCCTTTGCTTGATCCTCCTTTGGTTCCCTTATGTTCCTCCTAAGGGAGGAACCATTTGGTATTTTTCTTTTGCCTTCTGACTTGCTTCGCTAAGCATAATCCCCTCCAGATCCATCCATGTTCCCATGAATGAGTGTAGTTTTTCATTTCTGATTGCTGAGTAGTATTCCATCGTGTCTATGTACCACAGTGGATCGGGAAGCTGTGGTACATTTACTTCTTTTATTTTAAAAAAAAGATTTATTTTTATTTTATTTATTCATAGGAGAACTGGAGTGCAGGCCAGAGGTGCAGGGTAGGGGGATGAGAGGATTCACCAGAGACAGAGACTGCTGAGGGGAGTGGGTGAGACAGGTGAGGTCTGCTGCGGGTGTGGGTCAGCTCCTTGGCCTGGGATTGAACTCAGACAATAGCTTGATCACGCTGAGACTTTAACCTCTGCACGCCAGGGAGGCCCTATTTTACTTTTGATTTCCTTGCTGTTGGAGTCGCATTCCCAAAGAGCCCTAAAGCCTAAGTCATGGGATATTTTGCTTCTGTTTTCTTCTATGCATCTCATAGTTTCTGGCCTTATACCCAAGTCTTTGCATCATTTTGACTTAATTTTTGTGTTTGGTGTGAGAGAGTAGTCTAGTTTCAATTTTCTGCATGTGGCTGTTCAGTTTCTCAATACCGTTTGTTGAAGAGACTTTCTTTCTCTGTTGTAGACTGTTGGCTCCTTTATCGTAGCTTACCTTTCCATATACATTCATTTCTGGGCTCTCAATTCTATCTCGTCGATCTGTTGCATATATATAAATATATTTCATTCCATATTGTTTTTATTACCATAATTTGTAGTATAAGCCTGGGAGCATTATAGCTTGATTCTGCTTTTCTTTGGTGGGGCGGGGGGTAGTGTCTTTTGTAGACTCCCTGGTGGCTAGGCAGGTTGAACACCACACTGTGAAGCATCTGTGGCACAGCAGCGTGAGTTCGATCCCCGGCCAGGGAGGGGACCCACGTGGTGCAGCAGACCTCTCCTGCCTCGCCTGCTGCTGCCCTCCGGCAGTGTATTTCAGTCCGTCTGCCTGTTCTGCTCCCCCACTCTGTCTCTGGTGAATCCTCTCACCTCCCGCAACTCTGGCCTGTACCCCAGCTCTTGTATGCACAAATAAATAAATCTTAAAAAAAATAAGCCATAACAAAGATAATTTTAAAATACCAGCAGTTCAGTAGGCCTCTGAATATGAAATCTTCTCAGTTGAGCACCTGCTAATTGGCTAGCAGGGGTCTGTTCTTTGGGGACTTGTCTCACCAGCTGCACTGAGACAGGTTGTTTACATTAGAACATACTCACCTTTACGCCTACAATTAATCAGTGCTGGGCCCCTCTGAGGCTCACTTTTGATTCACAAAAGTCAAACAGCTTACTCTCCTGCCCATAGCCTTGGAGATGTATTCTTGGGTGAGTGATCTGTTTGGGGGTTCAGGAAGGAAACAAAGGAAGGCAAGTCTAGGGCTGCACTAAGTCCCTGTTCTGCAGGCACAGAGGTGGCAGATGGTCTGGGCTCCTGCACCCCTGAGCTTCTCACTCGCTCTCTCCCCCCACTAAATTAGTGCCCGGCCCTTATTAACAGTGGGCATTTTCTTTTCTTTTCTTTTTTTAATTTAAATATTGATTTGTTTATGCATACAAGAACTGCGTTACAGGCCAGAGTAGCGGGAGTGAGAGGCTTCACCAGAGACAGAATGGGGAGCAGAACAGGCAGATCCACTGAAACACACTGCTGAGGGGAGCAGTGGGCAAGACAAGAGAGGCCTGCTGCGCCATGTGGGTCCCCTCCCTGGCTGGGGATCGAACTTGAGCAGCAGTGGCTGCCAATAGATTGATAGCGCTGAGACTTAGCTCCTGCGCCACCAGGGAGGCCTAAATTTATTTATTTTAAATTTTAAATTTATTTATTTTATTTATAAAATTTTTTGAGGACTCTCCATACTGCTTTCCATAATGGTCACACCAGTTTAGAGTTCCACTAGCACTGAACCAGGTTTCTCACATCCTTTCCAGTACAAACCTGTACTGAGAGAAGCAGCATATTTGTAGTAAAAGACAATACTAGAGAACAGATAAGTGAAAACAAAAGAAATATGCACAAGTCTTCCAGAGACAGTCATTGCTGTCCAGACTTTGCAGTGCACATGTAGCACAGGGCTGCAAAATTGGGATCATACCTAATAGAAAGTCTTTTAAAAATTAAAATTATATAGTGCGGAAACAGTTTTCATTTTAATAAGGTTTTCACTCTGGTCCTAGGGGTGAACAGAATGTCTCCTTGGATTCACTGTGTTGGAGGAAAATTAATGATACCTCTCTTATCCCCCCACTACCCTGGGGAAATGCAGGGCTGGAGTACAGGAAACCAAGGGCCTGATGTGAGTCCTAGCCTGTCTAGAAGATGCTACTCCAGGGATAAAAGAAACTGAAGCCTTGAACTGTTGCCACTGCTTCTGTACTTGTTTTTGTGGTATCATTTGAATCAGGATCTTTACCTTTGGAAATCAGATTATTACTGACTTATTACTTTATTATTTATTATTACTATTTACACATTTTTGTAATCATTTCCTTTTATCAACTCAGTGCAAAAATATTTTTAAAAGGTGACTGTATGTTACCTGTACCTAGAAGAAATGTGGAGAGAGCATAGGCAAATACTTTGCCTCTAAAATAGAGTTGTTCAGGCCTCGCTAGTGGTGCAAGGGGTTAAGCACTGCACTGTGAGGCATCCGCAGCCACTGCAGCTCCAGTTCGATCTCCGGCCAGGGACCCCACATGGTACAGCAGACCTCTTCTGTCTCCCCGTTGCTCCCCTCAGCACTATATCTCAGTCAATCTGCCTGTTCTGTTCCCTACTCTGTCTCTGTTGAATCCCCTTAGCCCCCACCCCATTCCTCTGGCCTGTATCCTAGTTCCTGTGTACACAAATAAAAAAGTCTTTAAAAAAATAAAAGGGCCTCCCTGGTAGCACAGCAGGTTGAGCACTGCACTGTGAAGCATCGCAGCACAGTAGTGCAAGTTCGATTCCCCGCCATGGAGGGGACCCACATGACACAGCAGACCTCTCCTGCCTTGCCCACTGCTCTCCTCAGCAGTGTATTTCAATCTATCTGCCTGTTCTGCTCCCCACTCTGTCTCTGGTGACTCCTCTCACCTCCTGTGACTCTGGCCTATACCCCAGCTCTCCTATGCATAAATAAATAAATATTAAAAAAATAAAATAGAGTTGTTCCCTCAACTTTCTCTGGGTACTCAGATGGGGCAGCTGAGGTCAGACTCTCCCACCCAAAGTGTGGCCCACTCTAGCCCTGATGGCTTGTGGTTACAGTCGTGTCCTTGCGTCATGAAGGAAGTCCCTGTGATGCTGAGTTCTGGCTCTCGGCCCAACCACATGTTGGGTGCAGGCCGAGGTGGGAGGAGAGGGCGAGGGGAGTGGACTGGGGTTTCTTAACTAAAGCTGGAGGGAGCAGAGGGCGGAACCAGCATGGGAAGGAGGCCTGCCCTCCCTCCACCTTTATTCTTCCCATGCCCATTCTCCCTGGGGATCACGCCCACCCCTAACATTGACTTCAGCCCAGACCTCCTTCTCCCCTGAGCCCCAAGTCCTCACGGCCAACCTTCTACTGGACATTCCTATTTGATGTCCTGCTACCTCTTTTCACATTGGCTTGTCTAAAACTACGTGATTAAAAGTGAGCTCAGGGCCTCCCTGATGGTGCAAGGGGTTAAGGCACAGCACTATGAAGCTTCTGCAGCCACTGCAGCATGAGTTCGATCCCCAGCCAGGGAGCTGACCCACATGGCACAGCAGACCTCTCCTGTCTCACCTGCTCCTCCCCTCAGCAGTGTATTTCAGTGGATCCACCCGTTCTGCTCCCCACTCTGTCTCTGGTGAATCTTCTCACCCTCCACACCTCTGGCCTGCACCCCAGTTCTTGTATGCATAAATAAATAAATCTTAAAAAAAATAAAAGTGAGCTCATTTCCCTGCACCCCATCCCCACCCTCATCCCTGGTGCTGTTTTTGGGCTCTTGGAACAATGTCTCCATCCCTCAAGCTTTTTTGATTCATCTCTTAGCCACATCTAACATCTCTCTCTCCTGTCCTTACCCTGCCACTGGCTTGGCTCCCTTTGTGCCCACCTGCATTGCTATACACCCTTTTTGCAGCCCCCAGCACCCTCCTTCAATCATCACATGTTTCTCTACTTCCTAGCTGCAAAAGGTGTCTCCTCTGGTCAGCAGTGCCAGCAGCACCTGGGAGTTTTTGAGGAACGCAGACTCTTAGGATCCATATTTTCTATAAGTGAGGATCGAGTCTGAAAACAGAAAATCCCTTTAGTGTGAATAAAGAAAATGGAACCTCACCTATGGGGAACAGATAAGCACATTGTAGGTGTCTCTAGAGTGAAGGCTATGCGGGGAGCATCGTGAGTGCATCACACGGGCATCTCACATCTCAAACAATTATGTGGATTATAGTTCTATTTATACCTAAAAGCAAAGCCTGAAAAGGCAAAACTGCAAGGACACAGTTCAGTGGTTGCCAAGCACTGGAAGCAGGGGGAGGTTTGACTACAAAGGGGCAGCATGAGAATTCTTTTTTGAGGTGTGGAAAGTGCTCTGTATTCTGATTGGGATGGTGAGTACTTTTGTCTATACACGTGTTAATTGTCATAGAACAGTACACAAAAGTAAGCCCTGGAGACTGTGAAAAAATAAATAGGGCCTCTCTGGTGGTGTAGGGGTTAAGTCTCAACTACCCTATCTGTCAGCCACTGCAGCAGGAGTTCCATCCCTGGCCAGGGAGTTGACCCACATGGCACAGCAGATCTCTCCTGTCTCACCCTCTGCTCCCCTCAGCAGTGTATTTCAGTAGATTTGCCTGTTCTGCTTCCCACTCTGTCTCTGGTGACACCTCTCACCCCCTGCACCTCTGGCCTATACACCAGTTCTTGTAGGCATAAATTAAAAAACAAAACAAAAAACCCATAAATAATAAACAAACTGAGTAAAGAGTAACAATATTAAATAAAATGGGAAACGATGCTTTTGTATTGACATGAAAGTATCTTCCCCTTTTAACACTTACAAAGTGAGGAAGAGTAACTCCATGGAGGAGATTTCCGGCTGGCCCTGTGATGGGGGATGGCTGGCATCACTGGCCATGGATGAAGCTGAATCACTGGCCATCTGATGAGATGCAATGTGTAGGGCACAGATGGGTCCAAACTCATGGGTGGGAGTTGGCAGTGACCCCAGTGCTCTGGTATTGCCATCTTGAAATTGCCCATAATTTTAAAAAAAGTATTCACATGTTCATTTTTCAATGAGCTCTGTAAATAATATAACTGGCCCTGAACACAACATCATTTTTTCCAATATTCCTCCCAGAGATGTAGAACCTGAATCTGAACTTTTGAAACATCAGACAAATCAAATTGAGGAATGTTGCTCAAAATCATTGGCTTATACTCTCCCAAAGTGTCAAAGACATAAAAATTGCTGGAAGACTAGAGAACATGGATCTTGGAAAACATGGTGTTTTATATTGAAAAAAACTAAGACCCGTGACAAGTAACAGCAAAACAGTTGGCTGTGTTGGGACAGTCGGTGTAACTTAAATGGGGTCTGAGCAATAAATAGCAGTAATGGGCCATTGTCAGTCCCCTCATCCTTCTGGCTGAGTGTTCATGTATAGAACATTCTTGTTTATAAGACTTTCAAACTTAAGTATTTAAGAGTGCTGGGACACCTTATTGGCAAACCTCAAATATTGCAGGAAAAATTTTTTTCATATTCTTTTTTTCAAGTTATCATTAAGATTATTTCAAATAAGAGTAATGGGAAGGGGGTAGAGTTGGTTGAGGTAGGGCCTCATGAATAAGATGACATTTCTTCTAAGGCCCAAATGAAGTGAGGGAGCAAAACAATGGATATCTGGAGGAAGAGCATTCCAGGCAGAGGGAACAGAATGTGCAGTCTTTGAGCAGGAGCATGCTTGAGGCACTCAACAAATAGTTAAGAGACCATTAAGGTTAATGTAGAGTGATGGGATGGGAAACCAGGTGACGAGGGGCCAAATCAAAGTCCTCATAAACATTTTGGATTTTGGTCTTTTTGCTGGGGACATAGGGGAGGATTTGCTGTGCAGAGATGTGGCATAAACCTATTAACGTTTTATGACTTTTGCTCTGACTCCTGTGTGGAAAATAGTCTATTCTAGAGGGGTAAGAGTGGAAGCAAGGGCACCAGTTGGGAGACTGTGGGAATCATCACTCTCTGATGGATATTTGGGCTGCAGAAACCTCCAGGAGAACATCAGTGAACCACTGAGCAGCCCACTAGCACAGAGCTCTGGACCCTTCCTCCCAGCAGCAGCAAAGCCATCTGACTGTTCCTGCTCGTCTCCTCATCTCCACTTGGACTTCTGCCAGGAGGTGCCCACAAAGAAGCTGCTCGCCAAAGGGCAGCTCTATCGTGACTTGCCAAGAAGGTTAGGAACCATCTGGTTGCATATCTAATAGAATTTTTCAATCATTTGGCACAAGTACTGGTGAGTCCTTCTAAATTAATTATCATGAAACCAAAGACAAGCACAGGAAGAAATACTGTAACAGTCAGATCTTACCTGGGGCTGCCTGAAACCATAAATGTTTCTGCCCTGTGCAAAAGTTCCTCAAAGGAACTGATCTTGGGGTTTATATCAGGTCCCAACAAAGGAAGAAAGCTGCATTGACTGCTGTGGACCCTAGAGGAACTTGGTGAGGGATAATTCCAGTCCTCTCTTTTCTGCACCCACTAAATGAATGGCAGATTGAATGGTTTTGAACACAACATCATTTTTTGCAATATTCCTCCCAGAGATGTAGAACCTGAATCTGAACTTTTGAAACATCAGACAAATCAAATTGAGGGATGTTGCTCAAAATCAGTGACTTATACTCTCCAAAAGTGTCAAAGACATAAAAATTGTTGGAAGACTGGAGAACATGACCCCAAATTTCCTTCAACAATCAGTTCAGTCCTAAGGAAAGACCTGCAGAAACATCTGAGTTGTCCCCAGCTCCTCTGTCTCCTCTTGCCTTCCTGGAAGCCCCTGGGATCTCAGGGGCAAACCCAATAGACAGTTTGATGTTCCTTTTATATTTGTACAGTGATATCTCAATCTATGTTCTAGCTCTTTTTAAACACAAATATACACTGGTGGCATTATACTCAAAACACACATTTTAAAATCCAAGAGCAGGTTCACGCTCAAAGACTGACATTAAAAAATGTTTCTCCCCTAATGCTAATAACCACACATTCATTTTAAAGTGTATTTCAACTGTGGTCCTGAGCCTCTGAGATCGTTAATCCACAGTTCACAAAGCACAGACCCACACAATTTGAAGTGACAGAGCCAATGATCTTGACAACGAGGCAGTTACTTTGGGTTTGGGGGTTTCTAAGTGGCCTCAGGATGATGGCCTGCCGAACAGCTCGTCCCACTAATTTTGTTGTGCTGATGAAGCCTGAACTAGTGATTATTCAACCCACGGTGCCTGTCCTTGGATTCACTCAGTATGGTGGCATGGCTTGAAGAGATTTATACCATTCAAAGGCTAGACATCAAAATATGATAGCCTTACCTAGTAACTTTTCGGATTACAATTCTGGGGCAGATGATGCATTTAATCCTAAAGATGCAACAAAAATAGTTAAGCCTGAAAATAATAGCATTTCAAATGATTTACAAAAGGCACACAACCATGCTATGATTCATCAAATCCCTGGTAAGCCTTTAAAAATCCACGGCATTTCCCATGAGCTTGACTTATCTTTTCGTCCTGTTTCCTGACAACCATTCACAGGTCTACTTCCTTGAGACACACTTCCAATACACTATTTTTCCACCTTAATAGGAACCTCAGTGTATCTGGGTCTTGGTTTAAATTTCTATGCTTATTAATATGCTCTCCTGATGCTACTGTCTGTTGTGGGTTGAATTGTGTCCCCCCTAAAAATCATAACTTGGAGTCCTAAGTACCTTTAGATATAACTGTGTGGAGATAAGGTCTTTAACTTAGTTAACATTCAGATTTTAGGGTGGGCTCTAATCCAAGAAACTGGTGTCCTTATAAGAAGAGAAGATTTGAACAGAGCACACAAAAAGGGAAGACTTGTGAGGACCCAATTGTAAGACAAGGACAGAGGCCTCAGAATTAACACTGCCAACTCTGGAGCATGGCCTCCTAGCCTCCTGAACTATGGGGAAATTAACCTCTGCTGTGAAGCCACCCTGTCTGTGTTACTTTGTTTTGGTGACCATAGTCAACTACTACAGCTTTTCAGGCTGGGAGTGAGACACTGCTCTAACAAATACCTAAAAATATGTAAGTGACTTTGGAACTGGATAATGCATAGAGGCTCAGAGTTTTGAGGCACATGTTAGAAAAACCTAGCTTGCTGTGGTACATATACACGATGGAATACTATTCAGCAACCAAAAAAGAAAAACTAGATGCTTCATAGGAACATGGATGGAACTGGAAGGGATTATGCTCAGCGAAATAAGTCAGAAGGCAAAAGAAAAATACTAGATGGTTCCTCCCCTTGGAGGAATATAAGGGAACCAAATAGGATCAAGGAAAGGAATAAGAACAATAATAATAACAACAATAAAGACACAACAAAAACCAAAAATGAAAAGACAAGGACAAATTGGGGACATTTGGTGGGGAGGGGGGAGGGGGAGGCTTGAGGGCACATGGGAGCACGGGAGACTGAGGTGATGGTGCACTGGTGAGATGGTGGTGGGGAATACATAGGGATTGCAATTGATGTCAAATATATATAAATTAAAGGAAAAAAAGTAAAGTCACTGTTCACATTAACAAAAAAAATAAATCATAACAATAAAAAGAAAAAGAAAAACCTAGCTTGCCTTGAAGAAATTGTTGGTAGAAATATGGATGTTTGAGGTGCTCCTGATAAGAACTCAGGTGGCAATGAAGAAGACATTATCGGGCCCTGGAAAAACAGCCCTAGCTATGAAGTGGTCAAAACCTTGACTGAATTGTGTTTTGAGTTTTGTGGAAAGTAGAATGTCTAAGTAACAAACTTAGATACATAGGTGGAGAGATTTCTAAGCAGTGTTAAAAGCCTGGCCTGGTTTCTCCTCACTGCTCATATAGAGTAAAATCTAAGAGAAGAGAACAAAATTGAAAAAGATATTGTTTAGCATAAAGGAACCAGAACTTGAAGACTTGGAAACTTCTCAGCCACCCATATCACATATTCCATCACATCCTTGATATATGCAGCTTTGTTTCCTTCCTTCCACAGTTGTCCAGAAAAGACAGGGTGGTGAGCTGACCCACGTAAATGTCAAGTTAGTTCTGGCACTGGGTAATCAGAACATGGAACAAGTGAGTCACAAATCTCCATGATACACTACTGCCACCTAGAGTTCATCTGTGAAAACACAGATTTTTGATAGAACAAAGCAACACACGCACAGGAACCCTAAAGCAACCAATTTTAGTCTGGGCCGTCCAGCTTCCCATTTCTGAAGTGTGTTATCAAATCCAGTATATTAGAATTAAAAGATGAAGTTTGGGAGAGAAAGGGAGAGGGTTTTAAGGGAGTAGAGGAGGAGGAAAGCAAGGGAAGAGCAGAGGAGAGGGAGAGGATGCATTTTGAAAACTGCACTTTTCCTTCACTTGACAGATAAGAGGTACTGGCAAGGCTGGAATTTAGGACTTGCCTGAACTTTTATTACAAAATGGACTGGTCACATTGAGCTAATATAAAACTTAAAATTTCCTCCTCAATAAATGTTTTGTGGCCTTTCAACTGCTTCACCCACAGTTCTGGGAAGGTGAAGGGCATGCCAACATGCTGGGCTATTGAAAGGTCATTGATGGTAAGGCCTGGTGGTGAGGTTATTTCCCCAGGTATACTTCTCGGTGCACATCCTCCCCAGGAACACCCTTGCCACATGATGGCTGGGGGCAGGGAGAGAGGGCTGTGGTGGTAAAAGTGGATGAAGACACTCATCTACAAGGAAAACAAGCACAAAATAAGGCTTGACACCATATTTTAAACCAGTACGTCTCAACCCTGGAGGCAGGAGCAAGCTGCTTGCTATTAAATAAAGTTGTGAGGGAGGGATTTGTAAGATTTCTAAGACTTCTTGTACTAGGGATAATGCTTGCAAACGCTAAAAAGGAAATACTAAAGAATATAAAAGAAACAATTTATGTGCATATAAAATGAACAGATTCTTTTAAAATATGTACTGCTACTATTTACAATAAGTAAGACCTGGAAACAATCTAAATTCCCAAAACAGATGATTGGCTCAAGAAGGTGTGGTACATATACATGATGGAATACTATTCAGCAATCAAAAAGATAAACTAGAGTCATTCATAGAAACATGGATGGAGCTAGAAGGGATGATGCTCAGAGAAATAAGTCAGAAGGCAAAAGAAAAACACAGGATGGTTTCACTCCTAGGAGGAATATAAAGGAACCAGATAAGGGACCAAGGAAAAGAATAATAATAAAACAAAACACAACAAAAACAAAAAGACAAGGACAAATCAGGGACACTCTGTGGGGAGGGGGCAGGGACTGGGATGAGGGCAGAAAGAGCACAAGGGACTGAGGTGAGGGTGCACTGGTGAAATGGAGGTTGGAAATCCATGGGGACCACAACTGATGTCAAATATGTATAAAGAAAGAAAAAAAATAAAATATGTGCTGCTATGTTATGTGTGTCTCGGTCAGTTTGAGCTACTATAACAAAACACCACAGACTGGGTAGCTTAAACAACAGACATTTAGTTTTCACAGTTGAGGCTGGCAGGTCAAGATCAAGGAGACCACTGATTTGGTTCTTGATGAGGGTCTGCTTCCAAGCTTGCACAGGTCACCATTTTGCTTCCTCTTCTTCCAAGGGTATTAGCCTTATCTTGGACCCTCCTTCCTCGTGACCTCATCTTACCCTAATTACCTCCGGGGTTAGGTGTTTGACATACGAATTTGAGAGAAATACACACTCCTTAACAATGTGCTTCTTTCTTGATGCGTTAAAAATAAGCCCTGTGCAGGGCCTCCCTGGTGGCGCAGTGGGTTAAGCAACGCACTATGAAACAAACTGCAGCCACTGCAGCACAAGTTCGATTCCTGCCGCCAGCCAGGGAGGGGACCCACATGGCGTAGCAGACCTCTCCTGTTGTGCCTGCTGCTCCCCTCAGCAGTGTGCTTCTGTTGATCTGCCTGTTCCGCTCCCTGCTCTCTGTGGTGAATCCTCTCACCCCCCGCCCACACCTCTGGCCTGTACCCCAGTGCTTGTATGCATAAATAAATAAATCTTTTTAAAAAAATAAGCCCTGTACAGACCTAACAATCACCAGACTTTTGAAGAGGTGATGAGCACAGTTCATCTTTTCACCTGTCTGCTTTCAATGTCACATGATAGTAAAATGCCAGCGATTTCCATTGGCAACAAAGTCACAGGTACATAAGAAGGTAATTTTTTTTCCCCATCCACATTTGCAGACACCTACATTCTGTCCATGATCTTAGTTTATGAACAACTGCCTTAAAGTATCAGCGCTGGACTACAAGGAGTTGAGGAACACTCTGTGACGTGCTGAATTGATGGTCATTTGCACGTGTGACCACAGGGGCAACTGGTGAGGGTGCAGGCAGGGAGGGTACCTGGGCGGGTCTGCACCACAGCCAGCCCTGCCCCCAGTCTCCATCTTTGCTGTGGCCCTGTCACCTTTCTGGAAAGAGGGACCTGGTCAGTTGCAGGGTCTGTCTTTTCTCACTGTTTGGCCTGAGTGACATGGTGAAAGAGCATATGAACTGGTTAAGTTGACCTTCTGGCCAAAAATCACTGATCCCAATAAAAACGTGTGCTTTATTTCATATGTTTCCTGGAAATGTTATGAAACCCACAGAATTGTGTTCCTTAGGGAAATAGTTTGTGTTTCTTGCATTCAAGACTGAATGAATCCTTTCATAAGTACAGTAAAATTTAAATTAGACAGGGCAGAGAGGTGGAATTAGTTGGAAGGTTGTCAAATGTCAACAGAAATATCTTAGTAAACTTAAAGCAGATTTTCGAGAATAATTTGAGAATCTGAACTAGTTAAAGACAGATCAAAATGTCCTTTCTTTCTGAGTCTAAAGTAAATATTTTAACACCATCTTTTTGGGTCTGTCTTGTAATCACCACATTCAGGGAGGCATTTTAATTATACTTTCTAACTGCAAAGAAAAATTCACAGTTTTATTTTGATACCCTTATGTCCCCCACATTAATAATGTTATTGTTCAACATACAGGAGTGTAAGCTCATGGAAGGCCTCCAATCTAGGTGGACTTGGGGGCCACTGGGTCAGGTGTCCAGACTGGCTTCTCTGCAGCAGCTCAGGGGGAGGAAGCAGCCTTCCCCTGCAGGCCAAGTCCTAGTCAATTCTCCAAAGTCTGGTGTGGAGTCGAGGGGTGAACTGGAAGGCAAATAGGGACTCAGGGAGAACTCAGGGCAGTTTATGGGGGAAGGAAAAAGGAAGGGCAGGGCAGCTAATGGAATTCATTTGATGTTTTAAAAAATTTATCCTGGGCCTCCGTGGTGGTGCAAGGGGTCAAGCACTACACTATGAAGCATCCGCAGCCACAGCAGCATGAGTTCGATCCCTGCCAGGGAGGGGACCCACATGGCGCAGCAGACCTCTCCTGCCTCGCCCACTGCTCCCCTCAGCAGTGTATTTCAGTCCATCTGCCTGTTCTGCTCCCTGCTCTGTCTCTGGTGACTCACCCCCCCATACCTCTGGCCTGTACACAAGCTCTTGTATGCATAAATAAATAAATCTTTTTTAAAAAAGCCATGCTCTTTAAAAAATAAAGTTATACTGATGATTCCTAAACAATTCTGAATATGATTCAGATACACCTACTCATTTCCCTGATTTTATCCCTAATATAAAAAAAAAAGCCAAAGGGATTATTGAAAGCAATGGACTATTTGCAATGAGTAAAGTGGACCAATGGGATATGGCTCTTTCTAGTATTCGATTCATGTCAATACAAACCAAAGCATTGCCTGATGGAAGCAGGAGTGCAGCTGGGTGGAAGACCTCCTGGTTCTTAAGGAATTTTATTTTTTGAGGTGGTAGACACCAAAACAATTTGGACAGAATAAACAGAGAAGAGCTCAGAGGATGTAAACTTTTTTACAACTCAAACATTTCCTTTTGGTAAATATTCTTTTAGTTTATTGGGTTACACATAAACATTTTAATACAAATCTAAACATAACATACCCTTTTATGCAGCAGTTTTTGGGGGTTCTTTTAATGTCTATTAATTTATTTGGTCTAGTTCCTCCTTTAAAACTATTGTTTTCTTATTTATATTTTGTTGTGTTGGTCTGTCCACTATTGTAAGTGGGGTATGACGGTCCCCTCGTATTATTGTGTTGTTCTCAGTTTGTGTCTTAAATTCTTTCCTATATATTATCTTATATCTCTCGATGCCCATCATTCAGTGCATATATATGTATGAGTGTTATTGCTTCTTGCTCTATTATATCCTCAATCGTAATAGAGTGTCCTCCTTTATCTCTTTTTACCTTTCATCTTTCAAAGTCTATTTTATCAGATGTAAGTACAGCTGTTCCTGATTTTTTGGTTGCCCTTTGTATAACTGTCTTCCAACTGTTACAGAACAGGGAGGGGCACCCCAGAACCCCCAAACCTGCCTGTTCTAAATAGATTCTGCCATCTGCCGCATTAAGACAAAATGTTTAAGACTGTTAATGGAAATGAACTTTGATACAATTTGTGTGCAGCAAAGAAAAGACAAAGAATATAGTTTCCAATTCATCGCCTGAAGTTACCCATCCCCTCGTGGGTGAAGACAGGATTGGCCCAAAGCAAGGCCCAAAAGCCTGTCCCAAGTCTAAAGCACCTTCTGGCAGGGACACGTAGAAAAGGGTCAGAAGGAGACAAGTCTGGGAGAAAAAGAGAAAAATCAAAATCAAGTTGTCATTGCTAACCTCCCCATGGGTCTCTCACCCACATCTGTTCCAACCAGTCCAGGACCCAGAAGCAAACGCAACTTCTTCACATGTCTCTGCTCCATGTGCCTCCTCCAGGTCTTCTTTTTGCTTTCCACCCTTCTTCTTTCCTACCAGAGTCTTCTATCCAGCTTCCTCTCTTCCCTGTTCACCTCTACATTGCCTTGAGTGGGGCAGGGAACCTGGAACTTCCCCTTTTCCTGAGGACCATCCTCTAATAGACCCTTTAATTCTATTCTATGTTTGTCTTTGTTGATCATTTGAGTTTCTTGTTAACAGATGAAGGTTGGACTTTGCTTTCAAACCCATTCAGCTACTCTGTATCTTTGATAGGTAAGTTCAGATCATTTACTTTTTAGGTGATGATTAATAAATAATTGTTTGTTGTGATTTTGTTGGGTTTTTGTTTTGACTAGTCTTCTTTTTGTGAGGCTTCCTGTTATGTTTTGTTTAGGTTCAATTTCTGTTGTGTTACTTGTATAATTTTTGTTTGAGGGTTCTACTAAAGTTAGTATAAGATGAGCTATTTGTGTGCCCCATGAATGGGCTGCTGTCTCTCACTGGTTCCAGTGGGTCACATTGTTACTCTTTTCTCTTTTTATGGGTCTAGTGTCTCACTATTCATTGTTCTGTAGCTTGATAATAAACTCTTCAGGACTTCTTTCATATGTGACTTGGTGTTAATTAATTCTTTCAGTTTTTTTTTTTTTTTACTGAAGTTCCTTAATCTTCTTTCTATCATGATTTTTAATCTTCTAGGTAAGCGATTCTGAGCTTGAGTTTTCTGTAGTATTTTAAATACCACATTTAGTCCCTTTATGCTTGTATGGTTTTGACAAAAGTCTTCTAAGTGTTTGATAGTTGTACTCTGAGAGAATATGCCTTTTACTTTTGGTATTTTTAATATGATATAATTGTTAATGACTCTTGGCAGCTTTATTTTTATGTGTCGTGGTATGCTGTGAATTTTGTTGAAACTGTCTGGGTCTCTTAGATCACAACGTCTAGTTCCTTTCTCAGATTGAGATGGTTTTCAGTGACTATTTCTTTAAAAAACGTTTCTATATTTTTTCATTGTTGTTCTAATGGGATCCCCACAAAAAAAAATAATTTCAATTTAGATAGCTCGAGTAAGCTCATAAACAGTTTCATTTTTGAATTATTAGTTACTTTACCATATTTAAATTGTGTTCTTTGGGCAAAAAGTCTGAGGTCGAGAATATAAGGGCAAGGGACAAACAGGAACCAGGGTCTGGAAGAGAAAAGTTCTGAGGCAAAACCCTGAGGAGAATAAACTTTGGGCGAGAGCATGCTCAAAGTACTCTTTAGACAAGGTGCCTGAAGTCAAGAATCTAGGGCGAAAGAAATATCAAGGAAACAAGGTCTGAGGAGAAGTTGGTTAAAGCGAAAAATGAGAAGAGTAATCTATGGACGAAGGATGCCCAAAATACTATATGGGCATAAAGTAAGAGTTCGAAATACTCAGGGGAAGGGATGCTTTGGAACAACGTACTGAGGAGAAGAAGGGACATCTAGGTGATATATAGAGGAGAGTATTCTTGGGCATGAATGGCTCCAATTGTTTTGGGCAAAAGTGCCTGAGGTAGTGAATCAGAGGGGAAAGGACCCTCTAGGAACCAGGGCCTGAGGAAAGGTTGGGTCTCCTTGGCACAAACCTGAGGAGAATAGTCTTTGGGCAAAAGTGCCTGAGGTCGGGAATCAGCGTGGTAAGGACCCTCTAGGAACCGAGGCCTGAGGAGAAGATGGGTCTCCTTGGCACAAACCTGAGGAGAGAAATCTATGGACAAAAAAACCTGAGGTCGCGAATCTGAGGTGAAAGGACCCTCTAGGAACCAGGGCCTGAGGAAAGGTTGGGTCTCCTTGGCTCAAACCTGAGGAGAGAACTCTATGGGCAAAATTGCCTGAGGTCACGAATCTGAGGGGAAAGGACCCTCTAGGAACCAGGAACTGAGGAAAGGTTGGGTCTCCTTGGCACAAACCTGAGGAGAGAACTCTTTGGCAAAATTGACTGAACTAGCGAATCTGAGGGCAAAGGACACTCTAGGAACCAGGACCTGAGGAAAGGTTGGGTCTCCTTGGCTCAAACCTGAGGAGAGAACTCTATGGCAAAATTGACTGAGAACGCGAATCTGAGGGGAAAGGACCCTCTAGGAACCAGGAACTGAGGAAAGGTTGGGTCTCCTTGGCACAAACCTGAGGAGAGAACTCTTTGGGCAAATGTACCTAAGGTCACGAATCTGAGGGGAAAGAACCCTCTAGGAACGAGGGGCTGAGGAAAGGTTGGGTCTCCTTGGCACAAACCTGAGGAGAGAACTCTATGGGCAAAATTGCCTGAGGTCACGAATCTGAGGGGAAAGGACCCTCTAGGAACCAGGAACTGAGGAAAGGTTGGGTC
>JAGFMF010011779.1:0-19345 GCA_019455555.1 Galemys pyrenaicus
TCAGAAGGCAAAAGAAAAATACCAGATGATTCCTCCCCTAGGAGGAATATAAGGGAACCAAATAAGGATCAAGGAAAGGAATAAGAACAATAACAATAACAGCAATAAAGACACAGAAACCAAAAATGAGGAGTCAAGGACAGACTGGGGACACTTGGTGGGGAGAAGGGAGGGGGAGGGTAGAGGGCAGACAGGAGCATGGGGGACTGAGGTGATGATGTGCTGGTGAATTGGTGATGGGGAATACATGGGGATTACAACTGATGTCAAATATATATAAATAATAAAAATAATAATAATAACTAACTCAATATCTAAAATTAAATTAGCAAAACACCATGTATTCAGAATATTTTTATTGTATTCCTTTTTTACTGAGATAATATTGGTTTATAGTATTTTCTATGATTTAAAGGTATAGGTTCATACTTCTTCAGATCTATGTTACCATACTGTAGTCATCACCCAAAATCCATTGGGTCTGTTTCCCCCTTCATTCCCTAACATTGTACACCCTTCCTGCTCTGGTCCTCTCCATTCTACAGCTAGATTTCTGTGACTTATTTTGGTTTAGTTCATCTGTTCCTTGTGAAGTTTCACTCTCGGTTCCACACATGAGTGAAAGCATCTGATTATTTGTCTTTCCCCTTCTGACTGATTTGGTTTAGCATGGCCCCCTTCAGTTCCATGCACCCTGTCACAAGTGGTAGTATTTCATAATTTTTTATTGCTTCATCTTCCATTCTGTATGTCCCCATATATATATAAATATAATTTTATATTTTTAAAAAATATATAATATATATAAAAGTCTTTTATAAAAATTTTTATTCTATACTTTGTGGGTGCTAAAATAAATGTAGGATGATGGAGTATTTTTGATGAAACAAACTGAATCAAATCAAATAGAATTAATCGAGTAGAACTGAAGTAATCACAATATAGTGCTTTGTTTCATTGTGAGTGTTATATGCATTTCAATAAATATGTCATGACAGAAAATGAATTCCTTAGTACATACTTACAAAAATGTTTTCAAAGTAAGTAAAAAGAGGTAGAATATGTGATATATTCTACTTTAGAAATCGATGTGTACATGGCAAATAATTTAAGAAGCAAGTGATTTTTGCTGTCAGAGTTTTTCTTTCATTCTACTGTAAATGGAAGTAGCATTAGACATCTAAATTAGAAAATATATCATATGACATTTTGTTTATTCTCCTTTCTTTTGAATACATCACACCAAAATTAATTCAAATTTTAAATATTTTACATGCCTATAAAATATATTCTTTTTAAAAATAAGCAATTTTCTTTAAAATATTCAGTTAACTAACTTCACTAAGTCTAATTAAGCACTTGTCCTACTTTAGAATTACCAGCAATATATAAGTAGAAATACAAATAAAAATTTCTCTTTTTTGAATTCCTACTTCATATCTTTTAACATTTTAGAATCTAATTCCTTCTTGGATGGGAACTTTTCCTCGCGCACTTAACCCTCTCCCAACTCACTTGTCACAATCAGATCTACTTCCATAAATTTAAACAGATTTGTATCGAATAATGTAAAGCTAAGCACTCAGTGGACACGCCATAAATATTTGTTGATGATTATAACTTTGTCTTGACCAGATTGCGCAGATAATTGCTTTAAGTCTCCTGTGGCAATTTAGTTACACTGTGTGGAATTTGGCATGTCAATTAGAAATACTCTCCCCAAATTTGCATATAGGCAGATGATGCTTTCATCAAATTAATTTAGATCCTTTTATAACAGACCATGACAATATTTTGAGACCCAAAATGAACCCAGCACCGAGGATTAAAACATTCCAGTGCATCATAACTAATACTAAACTATGCCATAAACCCTTATATTACATCTGCAACTGGAATATTTTAAGTATGAGATTAAATGAATAAATTTATGATACCACCTGCTAAAATTCTATAAAGCCAAAAATGTCACAACTGTGTTATCAAAAGGAGAGTTTCAAAGTCTGTCTATATTAAGATAAGTAAAAACACAATGTTAAGTCACATACGGTTTACTGTTCCTTCAATGCCTTTTTCTCATTCTTTAAATATATACAACATATATCTCACCTTTAAAATTCTTTCTGCATCTTCTGGAAACTCATTTAGCAAGTAATATAAGTTACAATATTACAGTTTCTTTGTCCTCCAGAGATACGTAAAATACTTTCTCAAATTTAAAAAAAAGGAGCTCTCATAAATAAGTTTTAGTATACTTTTAAAAATTCAATGAAATAACAAAATAGACATACAATAAAGTATACAGTAAAATTAAGACTTTATCTAGATTCTCTTTATTTTCCTTACTTTCTAATTATCATCAGTCTTCTAAATATGGGATAATTTATAATCATTTTATATGCAGAATTCTATGAATGCCATTTTTTTCTTTTTTATAAAAAATTCTCCAGATATCTTGACTGTATCACTCAGGAATTTATAAGCAATTTCATGACTTTATTTTCCTTTTATATTGGTATTTTGTTGATAAATGAAAGACTAGAGGGAAAATCATCTCTGTGAAATACTTTTCCCAAGAGAGCAGACCTTCTCTAGAGGCCAAATTAATTCTGTTATCAAAGCAGTCCAGCCTCTGGGCAGAAATATCTGTAATAGAAACCTCACAGATTCTGGAAAGGCAATCTTCAGAGTCTGGTCACAACTGAATCATTCCTCATTCTGTCCTGAACACAAAAGAGTACAGACCAGAGCTACATCATCCACCAGAGAGTCCTCAGACACAGAGAATGTTCTCTTCTGAATTAACTCACACTGACTGCATTGCTGCATTCATTGTAGCTACCAAAAGCCCTGGGAGCATATGGACCACCATAGAAACAGCAGGCTTCTCCGGCCTCCCTGGTAGCACAAGAAGGTAAGTCTCAGCTCAATGAAGCTATCCACAGCCACTGCAGCATGGAGGTCTATCAGGGAGCTGGCCCATATAGGGCAGCAGACCTCTCCTGCCTTGCCTGCTGTTCCCCTCAGCAGTGTATTTCGGTCGATCTGCCTGTTCTGCTCCCCACTCTGTCTCTGGTGATTCCTGCACATCTGGCCTGCACCCCAGCTCATATGCACTTGTGTGCATAAATAAATAAATCTTAAAAAAAAGGACTTCTAGATGTTTATATCTTGCTTGAGAATATTTTACACCATCTTCACATATAATCCATTCTATTTCCTGTGTGTCAAATATGAGACTCTTTAGCTGGAAACTGGGGAAAATATTTTGTGTATCTAGGTTATCTCAATTTAAAAGTACACCATTATTTAAATGCATCTATTGCCTCACTTTTTTCTTTATCTTTTTAAAATCAAAACTTCCAATATTTATTTTAAAAAAACCTTTTAGTTCTATTTAAGAGAGCTACAAAGACAAGTTGGATGTATTTCAATTTTATTTCATTAGATATCATTATAAAAATCAAATTATTTTTGGTTTTGAATATGCCCTAAATTCCTTGTTTTTTACTTTTCACAAAACCTTCAAAATCTCTTTTATTCATTTATATTAGATGCTGACTTAATTTTTATCTCATTTTCAATTTTTCTTTCAAGTTTTTTCGACATCAGGGTAAAATCTAAGAAAGGCATAATCCTCTGCTTATTTCTTTAATAATATATTAAGGTTGTTATTTATCACATCTCTATGATCTCTGAAAAAGTAACAGTGTAAACTAAATTAAAATAATATATTAGTGGATTTACTTTTTGGTTCCTCCTGAAACATGTCTTCATTCAGCAATTTACAAATCCATAGGTATAGCACTGTTGAAAATGGTGGGTTCTACAGATTATCCCCAAAATATAATATACTTTATTCATAAAGAAAAATGCCTCAAATCAACAGAATCTAGGGAATCTCGATTCTGTCACTGGCTGGATTTATGTCTGGACCTCTGTGCTATCCCTAAAAGAGTTGACTTTAGTATAGATTTGGAAATTCCTAGGCTTTGTATAAAATGCTCTTTATTTCTATTATCAATGTTGTGTAGCTACACTATCTTTATCTTGAGTTATAAATAAGTGATCAAATATATCAAAATAATTACTAAATCAAGACTATCAATGCAAAGTCACAGTACCTATGTTTTTATATTATGCATATCTGATTAGAATGCACTTTTGGCATGATTGACAGTAAAATGCTCAGTCAACAAATAATGTCAGTTCTTCCTCAAACATGTCTCTCAAATTCAGTCTATCCTTTCCATCTACCTGTCACTACCTAGGTCTGGATACTCATCATTTCTCCATTAGACAATTGCAATTATAGTCTCCTGTCTTTCTTAAACTGACACTGTATTTCTCACTCATTCTAGTTCATTTTCTGTATAGCTGTCAGTTATCTTTCTAAAAGTAAAATGGTTCATGCCACACAACTGTGAAATACTTATTATGTACAATGTAAAATAAAATTCCATACCTGTTCTTAACCTATTGCCCATTCTCATTTTATACCAATACTTTTCTGACCCAAACCCTAATTGTATCGTGCTTATTTCTTCTTTGAATTTTCTGCACATTCTACTATAAGCAACACATTGCCTCACTGTTGTCTGACATATGGTAGGCAATCAATAACCATTTATTGATTAAATGGATGAGTGAATTTACATGAATCAGCTTTTACTTAGCATATTTTTTTCTGTCTTTTTTAAACCAGGGAATATTTAAAGTTCAGTTTAACTGAAACTTCTATATTCTCCCTTAACTTCCCAACAGGATGTTATGTTTCTGTATCTTCATAGCATTTCAGTAAGTTTTCTTCAATAGTACTGCCTGACATATAGTTTTACTTAAGTTTAAGTATTTAAATCAGAAATTTCTATAGCAAGTATAATATCCTATTAGTAATTAGTAATAGAATACCAAGTGTGATAGTTTATTTCCATCATACTTGCCATATATCATTCCCTCAGGAGCACAGTAAAAAACTCTAGATGTTGATAAATTACAGATGTAGCTATAGATCCACAAAAATGTACACAAATACCATAAGGATGTAGAAAACATGTCAAAGACATTCTTCAAATTAATGAAACAAACAGTACTAAAATTTATATGGAAGCACAAAAGATCCTGAATAGCCAAAAAATCCTGACCAAAAAAAAAAAAAAAAAAGGAGTAAAAATGGTGGTATCACGCTTCCAGACTTCAAATTATAGTACAAAGTCATAATATTTAAAATATCATGGTACTAAAACAAAAACAGACATGTAAAACAATGGAATAGAACTGAGAGCCCACAAATAGACCCACCCCAAATGAAAAGTTAATCTTTGACAAAGGAGTCTAGAATATACACAGTGAGAAGGAAAATCTTTTCAGAAATGGTGTTGTACAAATTGAACAGCTGCATGCAAAAAAAATGAAACTAGATCACAATCTCATACCATATACAAAAATAAACTCAAAAGCAATGAAAGATTAGGATTTAATAGCTGAAATCATAAAATACATAGAATAAAACTTAAGCAAAACACTTCACAACATAAGCTTCAATAATATCCTTAAGGATCTGCATCTGGTTATGAGGAGAATATAAACAATTAGGAGACTATCAAACTAAAAATCTGCTAAAGGATGAAAGAAACCACATTAAAACAAGAAGAGACCCAACTATCCATCTGACAAGGGACAGATAGTAAATATCTACAGAGTTCATACAACTCAACAGAAAGAAAACAAATAGCTAAAACAAAAAATGGTAAATGAACTAGACAGACACTTCTCCAAAGAAGACACACAATTATCTAACAAGCACATGAATGTTCATCATCACGAAGAAATGCAAGTAAGAAAATGAAAATCTCATACATGCAAGAACAATCCCTATCAAAAAGACCATAAATAACAAGTGCTAGTGAAAGTGTGGAGAAAGGGAGTCCCTTACATTGTTGGTGGGAAAACAGACTGGTCGAGTCCCTGTTGAAAACAAAATGGAAATTTCTTAAAAGATTCAAAAAGGATCTGCCAAATATCCTCATAATTCCACCCCAAGGTATCTACCTGAAGAATCTGAAAACAGTATAATTTGAAAAGAAGCACATTTCCATATTTATTGCAGCCAAGCTATGGAAACATCCTAAGTATGCAAAATAGGTGAGTGGAATACTACTCAAAATTTAAAAAGATAAGCTCATGCTATTTCTGGCACCATGTATAGAGCTAGAAGGAATTATGCTAAGTGAAATAATGCAGAAGAAGTAAGACAAATGCCACATTATACCATTTATATGTGCAGTACAGAGAAATCAAGCAAAGGGTCAGATGAAGTCAAGTCTAAAAACAACCCATGAATGATTAGCACAGAACTGAAGCATCCAGAGGGCAAACGAAACAGGGAAGGGTAAGAATAAAGTGGAGAGAGAGCACAATGGACTATGATGGGCAAAGTACTTGTGATTTGCTGGTGGGTGGATGTAACTACTCCTAAAGGGGAAATCCTGTACTTCCAAAATAATAACACCTATATACATCAATAAATTTTTTTAAAAATTTATTTATGTATGCATATAAGCACTGGGGTACAGGCCAGAGGTGTGGGGGGTGAGAGGATTCACCACAGAGAGCGCGGAGCAGAACAGGCAGATCAACTGAAGTACACTGCTGAGGGGAGCAGCGGGCACAGCAAGAGAGGTCTGCCGCATCATGTGTGTCCTCTCCCTGGCCAGCAGCAGGGATTGAACTCGTGCTGCAGTGGCTGCGGTCTGCTTCATAGTGCGTTGCTTAACCCACTGCGCCACCAGGGAGGCCCTCAATAAAAAATTTAAACAACAACAAAACTGCAGTGATTTTTGGAATGAAAATTTTTGAAGTGGATGTTCAGATTATTTGAACTCTGGGATTTTGATGATATCTTGTTTAAAACAAACAAGTGTCTAAAACAAATTCTCAATATTATTTTCTATGATGATCTTTTAAATCTTATGATGGTTTCTCAAATGGTCATGCGTTCCTCTAAAACATGTGTTTAAATTATCCTTTAATGAGAAAAACACACACACACATCTGTTTTAAGTTTTGGGTATCATCAAAATGGGAAAAAATTGATTAGCACTAGATGTTTATTGTATCAGTAATTGCTCAGTCTATGCTACTTGTAATCATAAAAATGTCAGAAATCATCTTGGCAAAGTGACTTTTATATAAGAATTTTAATATAATAGAAATACATTAATTTTAAACTGACAAATCACATTTTATTTGCACTAAATGCCAAAAATTATGTAGCTAGTGCTGAATATTCAGACCAATCACATGATCTGAATTATTATTATTATCATTATCATTGAGGTACATTCTGTACTGAATTACTTTGGTTTTATGTGCTTATTCAGAGAATCCAGTATGAGAAACTATTTTGAAATAATGTACAATAGGACTTTATGGGGATATAAGAATTACAACAAGAAGCATGAAATAATGAAATAAAACTATACTTAAGCATCTATAATTAACTAAATAGAGGTGTGTGACTTCGGAAAAGTGGGATAGCCCTAAATTTTTAGAATAGACTTGAGCAAATAAAATGGGACAGTTGTGGGGAAAATAGGTAAATTGTATAATTATTGCTATGACATCTGTACAAATTAAAACAGTCAATAAGCAATTACTGATATTAATAGCAATGGCAACACAGGACATGATGGCCTAGTCAGAGTCAGCAATTACTTGTACAAACACAGGAGGTTAACTGGGCCCTTAGCTGTATACACAGGCCACTTGAAGCTGTTAATTGAAGTAAATAGTGTAGTTTTTATCTTAACAGACTTGAGGAATTTTTCATCCTACTGCTACATTAAATCTTTCCAAGTTCTCATTCATGTGTAATAAGGATTTTTCAAAACTCAGTAAAATAAATTACATTTTCTTCTGTTTTCCTCATATATCTTCAGAGCAAAATCTAAAGACATCTTTGAAATGGAAAACACTGACATTAATATTGTCTTGATCCTCCTCCTTATATGTCTCAAATATTCTCCACTGTGGGTGTGAGTAGTTTATTTCCCCAGACTCTTCTAAAATCCCCATTTGTAATACTGAAGTCTGGAAAACCCATATGGCTCAATGCAATTTTCTCATAGAAAACTCCTGCTAATAACACTTTCTCTTGAGTCCCTGGGTGAGATGCAAAGCTCCTTTATCATTAGAGAATGAGAAAAACGAATCAAAAGAAGAACATAAAGCCATTTATGAACTAAGGAGGATTCTATGCAAACGTCTCAATTTTCAGTTTTATATCCAAACTTTTCATGTTAGGAAGTTGCAGGTCACATTTATAACTGAAATAAAAATAAATCAATACATATATATGTGTGTGAAATGTTGCTCATCTTATTAAAATATGAAAATTGGAAAGTTGAGTTTAAGGAAAAAACATAGTAAACTCATTTTTTTAATAACCATGGACAATAATTTCAGTATTGGTGAGAGAGAGAGAGAGAGAGAGAGAGAGGGAGAACGTGTGTGCATGCAAGATAGAGAGACAGAGTTAGAAACAGAAAAAGATTTCAAGGCATTGGGAACAGTTGCCTTGGAAAGCCCAAAACTGACTGTGTTGACCATTAAGCTAGAAACCCAGAAAGAGTTAGAGAGTCCTAAAGGAGTCAGCAGGAAGAAATTCTTGCTACTCTGGAGAGGTCAGTCTTTGTTCTATTAAGGCTCCAGGGACTGAATGAAAACTACCCACATATGGATGTCTGCTTCATTCAAAGATCAACTTAAATTTTAATCTAATAAAAAATACCTTCATAGAAAAATCCAGAATAAAGTTTGACCAAATAGCTGGACACTAATGCCCAGATACACTGAACATAAAATTAGCTAACCTGCTTCCTTAAAGAGTTTGTGACCTTTAGCAGATATTTAATGAAAATTTTCAAAATGTCATACATACAATGGCAACATACATATAATATAGCTGTAGCTATATTTTTACATAATCTACCATTTTAGACAATGAAATGGGAAGAAGTAAGTTTCTAAACTCAAAGTCTTAATATTAAAAAAATCACCCAGCTTTTTTAAACTGATTCCTGCTATTTTCTCTGAAGCAAAGAGACTTTTCAGATTCTGCTTCCCCCCACACTTAAAAATAACTCCTTTATTTTTGAGGGAAAGTAGTTCCATTTTAGGGAAGAAAAGAGAATGTAGAAATGAAAGAAAAACAGCTGAACAAACATCTAATTATAGCAGAAAAAGAACAAATGATATATCATATTTAATAGGACACAGTCTCATAAAAATAACAATAAACATATTCAATGATACACACAGATGAAAAAGCAGAATACAGAGTAAATTGAGTCTCCAGCTGATGAGTATTAAATAAAATACTGTCATATTTAATGGCAAGAAATATTTGTCATGCCACAAAGCCCAGGGAAAACATCAATGATTGTGACTGAATTATGAGGGTGCACTGCCTTATAGACTAAGACCTGATTTTTTTTTAAGAAAGAAAAAACTCTATATTAGTTTTCTGCTTCTATGTAACAAATTACCACAAACTTAAGTGATCAAAGCAGAACACATTTATGATCTCACACTTTCTGTTGTCAGATCCAGATTTAGCTTAGTCCTTTGTTTAGTCTGAGAAGGTGCAATTCAGGAGGCAGCCAGGATTGGTTTTTCTCAGGAGGCTTGGCTGGGAAAAATCCACTTCCAGACTAATGGTGGAATTCATTTCCTTACACCTATGTATCTGCAGACCCCAGTCTCTTTCTGGCTATTAGCTCTCAGTCTCCTTCCCTCCCCAGAAACCACCTTCAGCTCCTTGCCTTCAGCTCTAGGTCGCTTACTTCTTCAAAGTTAGCTAGAAGTCTCTAGAGCAAGTCCACTAGTGAGGTAAAGTCTTATGTAAAATGAAATCATGAAAGTAAGAGCTCACTCAATTTTTATAGTCTATCAGAAGTAAATCATGAGTGCCACCTGCACTTGAGGAGAAGAGTTACTGGGGACCACCTTCGAAACCTTCCACCGTGGTTACGTTTGCTGGATTAAATGTTGTGAATGTGAAAATGCAATGTGTTTCATTTTCTCCTAGGTTAAAAAAAAGTTAATTTTGACCTTTTAAAGCCCTTCTGTTGTGGGTTTGTATTTCTCCTATGTGTAATAGAGTCCACTTCCTCATCTCCCCCTTACTCCACTGAAACTACTTGTGTGTCATTCTTCATTGTATCCAAAATAATCAGCCTTTAAAATATTTATTTTGGGCTCTCTGGTGGAAAAAGGGGTTAAGTCTCAGCACTATGAAGCAATCTGCAGCCACTGCAGCACAAGTTCGATCCCTGGCTAGGGAGGGGACCCACATGACACAGTAGACCTCTCCTGTCTCACCTGCTGCTCCCTTCAGCAGTGTATTTCAGTCAATTTGCAGAGTTCTGCTCCCCACTCTGTCTCTGGTCAGTCATTTCACCCCTGCACCTCTGGCCTGTTCCCCAGTTCTTATATGCATAAATTAAAATAAAGTATTTATTTTAATATAAAATCTATCCACTTCTTAAAATTTATCTGGCTGTACTCTCCTCTATGCACTCTATATTTCTAGGTGGTGAGGTCAGTTTTATTTACTGTTTAGATGAAGTTGTGTATGTTCAGGTTTGGGGACACCAAGGTCCCTGGTCTTATGGAGTTTATTTTTATTTTTTAAAGATTATTTATTTATGCATACAAGCACTGGGGTACAGGCCAGAGGTGTGGGGGGAGAGAAGATTCACCACAGAGAGCGGAGAGCAGAACAGGCAGATCAACTGAAGCACACTGCTGAGGGGAGCAGCAGGCACAGCAAGAGAGGTCCGCTGTGCCACATGGGTCCCCTCCCTGGCCGGCAGCAGGGATCGAACTCGTGCTGCAGTGGTTGCGGTTTGCTTCATAGTGCGTTGCTTATAACCTACTGCGCCTCCAGGGAGGCCCCTTATGGAGTTTATATTAGCCACTTTTGTCACTCAGAACTCATCTCTGAGTTAGTTTCAGCATTGTTTTCCATGTCCTGCTATAAGGGAATTTACATATTTACTTCCACTGAAACCATTTGTCAATCTATGTCATTACAGACTTGGCTACTGCCCAACCCAGAATCTAAACATTAGTCTTCTGTCCTCTCTGTAGCCTCAAATAGAAATGTCCACACTGTTCTCTTGTTCTCTCTCAAACTCATAAGACCTGATTCTTAACTATCTAAGAATAAATACAGAGTGTCTGAAGTAATTTAAACCTTAAAATGGACACATATATATTGTCCCTAGATCCTTCCATTTTACGTGTAAAGATATTGTAAAAGAGGAGTTGAATTTTGCTTCAATTACCTATCCATTTGATGCTCATATAGTCAATCTAAATATAAGAAAATTACTTGACATAATTAAAAATAAAATTCAGAGAAATATTCAAAGAGGTGAAGGTGATCTGAATAACATTTTGGAATGCCCACGCTAAGTGCATCTAAAAATACTTAAGTTCACAATTTGAAAACTCTGTTTCACTGGCAATAATTAGGTCTACAGAGATTAAAATAAACATGTTTTCTTATTAGAAAAGAATCTTTGAAAAAAAATAGTATAATAATAGCTTTACTCATGCTAAAAAAATATGTCCAGATGCATCTCTATTTAAATTTCATGCAGCATAAACCACATCCAATTGTTCCCTCTTTCATCTGAGAAGATGTGTTCCAGGTCAGAATGTTAATACACATAAGTGAATTAGTTCTAGATTTATGCTGAAACTTGGACTTGCTCAAAGCGTATCATATGAAAGGCAAGACCTGAAGCATAGAAAATCACACAAGAAAATGCTTAAAAGTTCAGAGTCTAAGATGTATGCCACGGAAATGTGCTATTTAAGCTCAATTGTACTCTTCAAGTAGCTGCAAGTGGGTGGCTTACTTCACCATTCTGCAATGCTGTTTCCACTTTCTTATAAAATTAAGATTTTGATATAAATCATCTTTAATCTACAAAGTTCTTTAATCTATAAAACTAAGAAGACAACACTGTGAAATGCAAGAGCTTTTGATTCAAGGAAGAAGGAAGTCAATAAATTAAAATCATTCATGCTTATCCTGGAGCTTTACACCCCAAAAGAGTTGTGTCCAAAGAAAAGATTTATCAATACGTGCACATTTAAATACTTTTACTAAAAGCACAAATGTTACTTCTTTTGTAAGAGGTAGAGAACATGATGAAACAGTGCTATTCTTTAAACCTTTCTGCATTAAACCTAAGCATATCAAAAGTAGTAGTCTACATATAAAATTAGACATTTGATATGAAACTGTACAGTATGATTAAAGAAATACAAATTCCATTATGTGACATATTTCTTAAAATTCTCTTTAGACATCAAACCCAGTTTTCTATTTACAGAAGGCAAGCCCCAAAGTTCCTCAATCAAAGCAAAACATGTAAATCAATACTGCATGGTTTATTTTGAAGGATCTTTGCTCAGATCTGAACAAACATACTGGTGCTTCTTTTATAAAAAGAGAATATATATTTTTCTCTCCTCTTTAAGCTGGAGGATTTCATCTCCAGAGGGTTCCTTTTTGAAAATTTTGTATTTCATGTACTCTCCCTACTACATGTATGTGCCAGACTGGAAGAGGTTTAATTCCAATTATTACTGTGTATGAGGTGGTACCTGAGGAATGTGAAATGAAGCAGAGAACAGAAGCAATATATTGTGAAATTGACACTTAGTAGTTCAGTGATGCAGAATGCAGCTTGAATGAGAATCACTGGATTACTGACCCAAAATTTATTTATTGCTACACCTTCATGATACTTATACTCAAATCAAAGGGTGAGATTGGTGATAGTGCCCCAATGAGAAGACAATAAGACTAACGGAAATGTTGCTAAATTGAGATTTGGAATTATTGGAGAATTATGTGTATATAACATTAGAAAAAAACAAAGGAAAGAAATCTTGGCTACTGCTGAATGAATTATGATTTACCCATTTTTGTAATTTGTAAGCAATAATTATACCAAATTATTTCTGCATATTATTCACAAAGCAGGGTGATGATATTTTCATTCATTAATTTACTTATTTTATATATAATTTAATTAACTTAAATTCATATATTTTAATTATGCTTGATGAATATGGATAAATGAATATGCCCATGTAAGTAACACCAAATTAATATCAGGAATATTTTCATAATCACCCCAGATTCCCCTATATGCTTTTCTAACTAATAATCCACACTTAACTGAGGCACTTCTTTAATTTCTATTATGCAGTGTCTATTATTGTATCATTATTGTCTATTATTGTATCATTGATTTAACCTTTAAATTTCCTATAAATACAAATATGGACATTGTGGGAGATACATTATAAGGATGATTTTTTTCTATATTCATAAATATGTTGAGTTAAATATTAGCCTTTTTTAAAATTAATGTTGATTTATAACATTGTATGTAATTCATAAGATTATTCTAGCAAATAACTGAGTTATTAATCTATAACCTTGGAATTGTGGGCTTTATTTTGATGCCTTTTTGTTTGCTTGAAGAAAAATGCCAGTTTCTGTACCAATCTCCTCTAACTTAGCAGAATTCAGATTCCAAACAGCATCTCCTCTTCTTTGCCTAGTACTAGACACAAAGCCTCATCTCTGCTTGCAATCCATCTGCTGTTCCCTCTGGACTCCCTCAAATGCATAGCTCATAGCTCAGTTAAGATTTGAGGTGAGTTTATTCAGTTTCGGAGTTCCAGTTGTCTCTCACTCTCATTTTTCAGGTTTCCCTAAATTTATATGTACCCCAAACTCTTCCGACCCCTTGACAGTGTAGCTAACTAATGCAGCTTGAGTTCCATTTAGCCACTTGTGTCTCAGGACATGCCCTGAGGGAGAAAGTTGTATAATCCCCACAGTGAGGAACTCCTTGCTTAAAAGGTAAATTTACTCCAGTTTCTGTATGGTTTTATTCACCTCCTAGTATCTTTACTTTTTCTTTTTAAATAATTTTACCCTTAGTATGTTATCATATATTTCAGGAAGAGAATTTCTATAAAAAGTATTCTGCTCTAAAAGAGCTGAAACTCCTGTTCTGTCATAACTAGATTTGTTGGAAAGAGATACTGTATTAGGTAGAACTTGGTCTTCCAAAGTAGCTAAAATACAGGTCCTTCCTGGTGGCGCAGTGGGTTAAGCAATGCACTATGGAGCAGACCACAGTCACTGCAGCAGGAGTTTGAGTCTCTGCTGCCCACAGAGGAAGTGTCCCACATGGCGCAGCAGACCTCTCCTGCCTCGCCCACTGCTCCCCTCAGCAGTGTATTTCTGTTGATCTACCTGTTCTGTTCCCGGCTCTGTCTATGGTGAATCCTCTCACGCCCCCACACCTCCAGCCCGTACCCCAGTTCTTGTAGGCATAAATAAATCTTTTAAAAAATGTAGCTAAAATACAAATTATCTTAGTAAGCAAGTAATAGTAATATATGAGTTTAAAATGTAACATTTGCTCTCATAGATTTATGAGAGATAATAAAAGAAGCAAATGATTTAGATTGGATTTCATAAAGGACATCTTTGGGACATTTATAAGATATTTATCAGGTAATACCAGATAAAGGTAGAGTTAAAGGCTTATGTAACATGTTTTCATACAGTAACCTCAAAGTAGGTCATTGTAACTTGAGTATAGTAAGCAAAAGGGAACTACAAGATAGACAGAAACACACCACTTAGGATTTTATACATGGGCTTATAAAAATGCACTTGTATACCAGACATAATAGAAGTCTACTGACTATTTTTAATTAAGGTTCAGATTTGATTTTGACTGCAGCAGGGAGTCACATATATCAGCCTAAAATATGGAGAATGATTATTTCAAGCATAATTGATAAATGAAATATTATGGGGGCCTGAAAGTAATAAAGATATATAGAATATAGTTTAAATGATTAAGTAATGAGATATTTTCTTAATAAAAATAAAAATAATCTTAGACAATATCTAGTCCTAATCCAACTGCAACTCTAAATTATAATCAGTGTACATAATTCTCTGTGAATTCCATTTCAACTTAAAAAAAAAAACTACGTCTTTACATTCCTGGAACATATTTAAATATGAAAATTTATAGCTGCCTAAAATTCTGATTTCTAATGAAATTAATTCTGCCTTTTAACTTTTACTTAAAATTAATTAATGAATTATAGATAGCATTCACTTCATATTAATGAACGTTTTTAAATCTTGGGCATATGGTTGAACAATGTTTAACACTTTTCTTCCCCGAATAAGACAACCTAGAATGATATTCTAAATATCTAAGCATTCTATCTCTTTTGTTTCCCTGGAGTTCAATGAGTAGGGTCCAACAAGTGGGGTATCTGCATTCCCTCTAAGAAAGTTTTCTATAGAGTCTCCTGTTCAGGGCATATAGTGAGTTTACTTAGGCGCACCAAAGATATTAAGGAAAAAGACATTTGCTTAGACACAAAAAGGCAAAAGCTGAATTTTAAAAGGGCAGGCTTATTAAGAAAAGGAAAAGCAGGAGCAAATGGGGAATTCTTACAGGGCAGGAAGCTGCCTTTTGAAAGGGGCAGGATTATTAACAAAAGAGATGGCTTCATAGCTTCCAGCAGGCAATCCTGTGGCAAGATCTCTATTTTCCCAGAGCAAGGGTATCCTTTATAGTGTTCTTTGGGGGTAGTTACTGCTTTGTAGAATTTTATCTGTTGAGAATTTACAGTGAGACTCCATGAGTTGTCACTGCTTATTTCTTCTGAAAAAAATTATCAAATCTTAATGAGTCATTAGGTGATTGTGTTTCATCTTAGTGTAGGTTTTATTTAAAGTTACACATTTGTTTTTTTTCTTTGTCATTTTCTCCTTCTCTCATGTGAATCTTAATCTAAATATCTTCCACTAGACTTTCTTCCTTAAGCTTCCTTTTTTAAGCATATATTCATGTACATGCACTCTGGATATATCTTATACCAAAACCCAATTTATTATATTTTTTGTGCAGTCCTATCACTGCTACTCACAATGTGTTATTCATTATTGTATGCTATGCTTTCTATATTCTATCAGTATTTTTTCCTTAGGATACACTTAAATTTCCATTGTTGCATATTAGGCCATTTCGCTTGTTTTTTAAATATAAATGAAGAAAAGGCAGTTCCTTAAAACTTAAGGGTTATTATTTGATATTAATTTATTCAAATAATCTCTTTTTCTAAACTAATTGTAAGCATTATGCCAATTTTTAAAATATTTCCTCATTAGCCCTAATTTTCTGACATACACACGTATACATAACATGTAGCACATTTGCATATATAAAATTTTAAATTACTATTTGGTGACTATTTTTCTCCCATATGTTTGTCCACTTCAGTCACAGTAACCATGAATAATTCACTGGGACATTTAATACCTAGACATTCATTTAATTCCAATCTTTTTGTAAAAACAAAGTTTCATTTTCTTTAAAACGCTAAGATGGGACCTATGCTGATGTTAGTTTACATCTCCAACTGAGGGAGAAGAGGCTTCAACATTTGCATTTCTGTTTTATGACACTCCAGCCAGGGCTACTGCCTCCTTTTAAAGACCACATAAGACCTGGCAGGTCCAGGAGGATTAGAAAGAGTGAGTTTTCCCTCATACCCCTATCCCCCAAGACTTGAAAATAGAAAATCAGAGGGGAGTGATGGAAGCAAGGTATGAATAATTAAGAGACTCCCTCCAAACCTAGAAAGGAAAACCAAAACCATAAATCCTACTCTTTCCTACTGTTTTACTATTGGGGCAGCTCTTTAGTTTTTCAAGACCATTACTGCCTTCTTCTGCAGTGTGCTCTCCCTTGCTGATAAGCGTTGTTTCTAGCTTTATCCTGATGCTTTGTGAAATGTTCTTCTCCCAAAACACCAAGAAAAGAAGAGCCAGGATATCAACTTAAAGTTTTCTGACCAAGGAACTGCTGTCACTGTCCAAACATGAACTCTTGTTTTCAATATAAAAGTAAACGGATGGTTTTCTTTTCCTGTCCTATTATATGGCCATAGTCTATTCCACTTCACTGCAATTTCTATGAAACTAAATGTTTTCTTTCTATGCTTTACTCTACCACCAAGGCCCATCTAAAACCAAATATTCGCCAAAGACAAGCAGTGGAAGAGGCATCTGCAGTGTTTGAGGCTGACACCTTTTGGAACATGTGGCAGTGGAGGGTTTATTAAATACAAACTGGGATCAGCATCTCCATTGCATCCTGACATGGGCATAGAGAGCCTCGAGCCCTTTCTTAAAGGATAAGATGACAATATTAGAACAGAGTGAAGGTCCAGGAAAACTAAAGGGAAGAAAATCAATTGCCCGGGGATATGGGGGGACCAGGCCAAGATGATGCAAAGAAGACAGAAGACTCTAGATGTCATCAAGGTGACACATACATGCAAATAATATTAGGTTTTGTTACCCACTCACCTACCCCTCTCTACCCCTCCCCCCACCATGTTCCTGGTTTTGGGTTTTTTTTGTTTGTTTATTCTCTTTTTTGTTGTTGTTGTTTGTATTCATATTTGTTGTTTTTTTGTTTTTTTAATATATATATTTTTAAGTTACATGGTGCATACACATTCATTCTGGAGATTTAAAAGTCAGCCCACCTGCAGGTGAGCTCCATCAACCCCCTTCAGCCAGAGGTTGGGGAACAAGACATGGATTAAGTTTCACTGTCAAACACTTATTAATATGTATTTTGCATGATGGCCACACAGCATAGGTTTCTGTCTGCAAGACTAGTTCATAGATAAGTTTCCCAACTGTTTAAGACATAAGTCCCATTTTTCTTATTTTCTGTAATTTTACTGAACCATGTGTAGCAATATAAAAATTATAAATGTAAATATATTTGTCATGTTTCACCTGCATGTTTCTATCTCTTATCTATTCTCTGAATGAATTAAAAATTTAAACCTAATAATTAAGAAAATAAATAAATAAAAATAAAACCAAATATTCAATTCTTGAAAAATGGATATTTTTAATTATTATGGTATACTAATCAAGTATATTCAATAAGGTGTTTTATTCCATCCTTCTATATACAAAATGTATATAGACTACATTGTTGAAGCCTCAATGTCTAATATATATCTCAAATTTTTATTACACCATGGCTAATGAGACAATTGATAATTGCTCAATAAGCCTCTTTTCTATGCCTTTTATAGCACTCCTCACTGTCCAACTTTGTAATAAAAATAGCTCACGTACAGTCATTCATTAGTTTTCTTGCCTAGTGGTTTAAAAAGAAGCAGCACATGTGGGTCACTATGGTGGGGTCTATTTTGTATCCTCTTGATATTGAACATGATTGCATTACTTGTTTTGGACAATAAAATGTATGCAGCAGTGAAGTGTTTGATTTCAGGATAAAGTTTTACCACCTGGTGTGCTCACCTAGGTGGCCCCTTCCTTCAGTGATTGTGAATAGAGAAACTTGCACTGAGAAGGGTCTATTATTTATTTATTTACATATTTACTCTTCAAAAGGGCAGGTTTATTAGAAAAAGGCAAGGAAAGTCACGGATGCTTGCACAGACACAAGCTGGAAGAAAGCAATGCCCCTGAAAGGGACAAGGTTGTTAAAAAGAGAGCCCAGTGTAGTTGCCGGTGCAACCTTGAGCAGAGAGCTGCCCCTGCTGCTTTGCAGAGGAAGGTTGGCGAAGAGAAACACCCGCATAGGTACAATCAGGTGGGAGAGCTGTTACTGATTATTTTTTTAATATTACTTTCTTCATGTTAAAAAATGTTCCCCTTTATTTGATAAAAGAAATAGAAAGGATGAAAACTTAGCAGAGTAGTATAAGGAATATACACACAAACACTTTTGAAAATACTTGTCAGAGATTTGGAAAGAGCAGTAAAGGTTTTTAATACTGTTTGAACTGTTTGGCCTTAACAATTAGAGCATTGATCAATAATACTGGGTTAATAATTATGTTTTTGGGTCATCTAAATACTACTAGAATTTTACAGAGCATTAGGCTTCAAACCTTGACATTTACAAAGTAGAACCATACCCAGTTAAAATGCTCAATTTTTATTGATTCTAAAATGTTTACTAACATTTTAGTAAAATAAATTATTTTATTAATTTACTAAAATGGACTTATTCCAGGCTAAATAACACTCATTTTTTTTTATCTTTATTTTTTATTTTTTTATTTTTTTATTTTTTTTTATTAGTTATATTTGACATCATTTGTAGTCCCCAGGGGGTACCCACCACCATTTCACCCGTGCACCATCACCTCAGTC
>JAGFMF010011779.1:25496-49669 GCA_019455555.1 Galemys pyrenaicus
TCTGGGTAGGTTGAAAATATAGTCCAATTTATCCTCAGTGTTACAGTTCCTACTGGGGCCTGCTGTATTTTTTCCCTTTTTCCTGTATCTTCCAGGAGCTATCTGAGCCTATTGTCTCTCTGTCGCCATCTTTTTCCCCCCAAATAACACTCATTTTTAAGTTACTTGTTTTCTAACTATGCCTATATTTCACCAGTAACATGTACTGTCTGTAAGTGAAATAACAAGAAATCACGCAGTGGAACTTTTGGATAATCTATTTAAAAGACCACAGGTTTGACTGACTTCTCTGTTTACTGCCTGCACTTAGCTCTTCATCATTTGCCCTTTTCTGGCTACCTGCCTGGAGGACAGATGGAATGTCCAGAAGGGAAGCTGCCAGATTACAACTGTGAGGGGAAGTGATCATATGCTAAAAATGGCAGAGAAGAATGGATATGCCATGCCTGAACTAGTTTCCCTTGTAGTTATTATTACATTAGTAAATAAACCCCTTAAATAATTAGATTAAGTTATTGCTTATCTCTTATATGAAGTCAAAAGTAACTAAGTAACTTAGTATTTTTCATTGGGAGAAAATAATCAGAGCTTCATTGTATTAGTGATAGATCTTAAAAGTAACTTTTGAGATTAAAAATAAATAGAATTCTGCGCTTTTCATCCCTCAATCTACTCTATTACCTTTTCATTTCTCTTGCAGCAAGAAAAGTTAAATAACAGTTTGTAGTCTCACTTTAGAACAGTTTCAGATTACATAAAAAATACAGGGAATATTTAACACATAGGAAAAAATTTCAGTTTGTCATTACAACACAAACTCTTAGTAAGAATGCATTCTGAGGATAATTATGCAGTAGAATAAAAACCACTGAATGGTAGGAGGTGTCCTCAAGTCTGCTAACTGCATAATTTTAGGCAAGACATTTAAAGTTGCTCAGTTTCTGTTTCCGCATTTCTAAAATAGTAATAATAATGTTTATTTTAGGGAGTTACATAATGATAATTACCATAATTTCATAATGAATGCTCAATAACTGGAGCATGTCATTTTAATGTTTGTCCATATATGCATTACTAAAGGGAGAATCCAAGTTTGTTCTGGGCATGGAGGATAAATTTTTGAACAATTAACTTAGCAAGCTGTTCATTGTCCAAGGAAGGAGATTATTATTTTTTCAACAGATATTAAAATCTATTTTATTGAGTGTGCTATTACAAAAGAGGATTAAGAAAGCAGAAGTGTATTTCACCTAACTCTAACGAAATGCAGGGAGTGAAATTATCAAGAAGATAATACTCAGTTAAAACCGAAATAAATACATTGCAAATTGCATATGGTCAATTACCACTGAGCATCTGTGTTTGGAATTTCCTAGAGTCCACAGGATCTGGAAAACGAATACTACATTTCTCAGATGCTCTTATAGGTCGAATGCTTGGTATGTATTAAACAATGTATTTTCATGCATTCAAATGATATATAAAGTGTAGAAATAGAACAGAATTTCCCTTTATTTTTGGACACTTTCTGTTTGCAAGATTGTGTGGTTGTGGAAATTTTCTGTAGTTTCAATGCATTGTTCAATGTTCAACTTCATAGATGTTTAGTGGAAACCGTATTAACAACTGCAATAATTCTTTCATATTAATAAATAACAAAGTCAGTGGTAAATTTTAAAATCTGGTAGTTTCTGTGGTAGTTGTCTAATACCTTCTTAGTTGTATCTCTCATATAAAGGTTCCTTTACTAATCAGTTTTAAAGAGCTCTCTCCTTTTGTAAAGCGCTTTCTCTCAAGCAGCAACGAGTAAGTAGAAACCCAATTTCAGGCATCTGTTTGTTTGTTTTTTCCCCTGAAAAATTAAGGACATTCTTTCTATCTCCTTTCTACACTTTTTCTGTCTGTTGCCATATTACCACTCTCCCACTGCTCATTTCGTTTAAAAAAAAAAAGTCACTAGAATTGTTTTTATATAGAATTGACACATTAGTAGTTTTATATCTCTGCTCATATATAACCCTCACATGCTCACTTTATCTGTGACAACCTCTTTTTTCTTCTAATAAACTAGCTCATTTATCTCTAAAGAGAGGTTGGCCCACACTTACAGATTTCTAGCAAATGATGATCACCGCAGATTTGAATAATGCAAATTAGAAATCCAGATAGTCTTTCATCCTACATATTGCCCTCTGTGATGAAAAGTTATTGTAGTATAGGTGAATAATAAATAAGTAAATAATAATTAAGACTGTTTTCATTAGCTTTAATAATGCACTAATAAATCAAGATTTTGAAGATATTTTATGTGCTGATTGTTGCTTTCGTTTGATCATGACCAAAGTTAACTGGAAGAAAGGAGAGTAGGAAAGATGAAAGAGGACATTTTTTGAGTAGAAAGAGGAGGCTACAGAAATAGAGAAATTGAATGTGACATCAAAAGAGCAAAACTGGTATGAAGCAACTTTATCACTCTCTACCCAGCCCCCAGGATGCAGCACTCATTTCCCACATGGTAGTCACTCAATCTTGGTATAATCCTCACCCAGATTATTGACTACTGGGTTAAGTGGAAGTGAAGTATGCCACTTCTGAGGTTAGGTTCAACTGCTGTAGGAACTGCTGCTTAGAGCTCTTTTGCTTGCAAGTACGCTCATTCTCTCTCACTTTGCTCACTGTGGGAGGCCCGCACCATGTCCTATAAACAACCATATCAGGAGACCCATGTCACAAGGGGCTGAAATCTCTTGCAATCACCATGAGTTTGTAAGTAAAATCCCTGGTCCCTTCAGGTGAACACAGCTCTGTGTGACAACCTGAGTGCAATTCATGAGAGATATTGAGCCAGAATCACCCAAGTAAGTATGTGTGGAGTCCCAGCCCTCAGACACTATGATATAATGAATGTTTACCAATAAGTTTTGAGGTAATTTGTTGCACAGCTATATATATGTATATAATACATAAATATAGTATCAACATATTAATACAAATGAATATACATGTGTTTACATATATATGTAAATATATTTACATTTAATTTTGATAAATGATGCTTATTAAAGTTAAACATAATAATTCCAAATATATTTCAAACAAACATAGATTTCATTGCACTATGAAAAAAAATTCCCTAAACTTAAAATCAAACTCGTACTGCCATCTATTGGTGATCTGAATATCTTCCAGGCTTATTTAATAATCTTTTATTCTTTTCAGGGTGAACTATATCTGAAATATATACAAATATATTACAAACTCCTGAACATTAGATACAAAATATTTTTTCATCCTTATATTTTGAAAACAACATATCTGAAGGAAACATATATTGTGTCAAAAATTTAAGTCTATTTTGTTACACAACTTCTAAATTTTACACCACTATTACCTTTAAATTATATTTTCAATATAAAATTAGTGCATTGCATTTTTCCCTAAATTTAATAAAAGTCTGCTATGCTGTTAACTCCTATGAGTAATGAAGAAACTGTTCACTGAACAAACAGCAAAATTCTAAAGATCTACTAATTAACAGAGAAAAATTATTGAACAAATTAAATATAAAATACATGGCATTTTGTGTTTATAAACTACTAAAAAAGGATACTTAAATATGAAAATTAAGCTAATAAGGAGAATAATATTAAATATCCTCTTCACAAACCTTCTGAAGATAATGAATGGGAAAACATCTCATGGATCTCTATTATATTTCCTGCTTCAACTATGACCAAAAGCAACAGAACAAAGTCATCAACAATCACCCAACATCTCATACAGAACTTGACTCTTTTAGGACAATCACTGTATTCACAACCAAGAAATGGTTATATTTAATAGCATCAATATCTGTCAGTTACCAGGTTTTATTTTCCCTCATGCTTTATCTCCTGTATTTTAATCTATGCATTATTCACAGTTTCAGTATTTCCTAGGTATTAAATAATAATTACAATTAGTATCTCAGGAAGAACAAAGCAAAATATAATTGTACAATGAAAAGATGACAGATGAAAGGTAGATAATAGATACATGATAGACAGATGATTTCTAGTTGACTAGGTAGGTAGGTAGATAGATAGTTAGATAGATAGATAGATAGATAGATAGATAGATAGATAGATAGATAGATAGATAGATAGATAGATGATACAGAGTAGATCTCTTTACAAAGATTAGCATAAAGACTCTAAAAGCATTACTAGGTTCAACACAGTTAGATCAATTTTATTCTTTTGTTAGGCTGACTTTTCCTATATATAAATTTTTCTGTCCCAGTGGGCTATTCATTATATGTAATTGGTTATGTATTATTTCCATGCTGAGTAGAATAGTTATGTTATGAAAAGCAGTCTTTATAGGCAGTATATTGACATTTTCATAATTTAAGAAAAAAAGTATCTCATGTAACACCTGGCATTCATTAGTACTTTTTTAGCCATGTATTTCCTGCTCAATATTTTGATCACTTACCCCCTTCTGTGTAGATGACAGAAAAAAACCTCGTGGTGACAATTTATTTTTCTACACCAAGCATACACTGCAACATAATACAGTTTTTACTGTTTCTGTTTAATGCTAAAGATGCGATAGAACTAGCAAAGTATGCCAGAAAAGTGTTGATTAAGAAGAAATGTATGAGAACCCAATTTCACTATCTCATTTTGACTTATATTTTCTACCATCTTATGGGAATTGTGGCTGAATCTGTCAAAAAGAAATTAGTAAAGATCCAAGGACAATTTCCTAATATAAAATTAATGAGCAGTTTTCTTTGATGAGTCTTTTACAAGTGTTGGGTAATACATAAAATCATCCACAAAGGAAACTCCTCTCTCCTTTAATTAATTTCAGCTTTACTAGCAAATATTTTGTTAGCAAATGGTATTGTAACTATACCGACCTTACAAACTTGTGTTTGATAACCATGAAGAAAGTATTTTAACAGTTTATATTGTATTAATCAAGAGTCAAATAGAAAAACTAGTCATTTTTATATTATAATGTTTTTCTAATTTATTTAATATGAGGTTTTAAGATAACTTACAATAATCCCATACTTGATTAAAAATGTGCAAATGAATAAATTTATATTAACAAAAACCAATAGTAATGATTTCTGTACAGTGTCTCAGTCATCACACATAGTGACTCAAATTAACCAGCTACAATGGTATATGTATACATATGTGTGAAATAGTTATATGCAGTATTTTAGTGTATTCTAATTAGTGTTGATTTTGTCCTATAAACTAATGCAAATACAGAAAAAATAGCAGAAATTACTATTGATGACCTCAGTCATAACTCTAATTTAACTTGAATTAAATTATATTATATTAAATACTAATAGATCAGACACAGTGCCAGAAACAAATATCTGTTTTAGTATATTAAACACATAAACCAGTAATTGTTTAGTATATGATGAACCTGCTGGTGTTAATTATTCATTTCCATATAAGTTACAAAGACAGAGCTTGAGATAACATGAAGAGCTATATACATATGAGAACATGTAAGACTTCCTGTGATCATAACATGAGAGCAAAAGAAAAAGAAAACATAGGATATGGAGGAAATAGACGACAGCTAGAAAATATTTACATTTAGAAAGCAGAAATGAAAGAAGACATTTGCCAAATATACTGAAATATTCCATGTCACTTTGTGAATCCTATAGGATAAAATCTGATATGTGATTGGAAGAACTAAAGGAAATCATAGGAATCCATTTATAGAATGAGACTGTGAAGGTAAACTGAGTCCTGATCTCAACATGTTTATACAGTCATTCAGCAATTATGTATGTTTGGCATATTCTACATTGTGGACACTGTCTTAGGTATTGAATATTCGACAAAACAGCAAGTATATGCCCTCATTGGGTTCAGATTTGGTCTGATATTACTTCATACAACAAAAGTTTAACTGTTTAGGTATGATTTAAATGTTTATGGTGGGAAAGGGGTAGGGAGAACAAAGACGAAAGATCTTCCTTGAGTGTGGGTTTAGGTGCATTAAGATTACAACACATTCTTGACTGAAATTTGAAGATTAACCATTATGTGTTTAGTTGAATTTGTTGCAATTTTTTTTTTACTGTGATATTTCTGGAACATCACTTGAGTGAACTCTCAATTTAGTCTATGCTAAGTCATCTCTGTGCTAACTGCTCTTTCATATCAGTGTCTGACACTTTACCATCATGCTCCTGAGTTACTTAGCATTCTAATTTTTCTTCTGCTAACAGCCTTATCTTAGAACACATGAACAATAGTACTTAGATGAGCAGAAGAATGACTTCCATAATTTTGAAAAATTACTCTGATAGTCTATGTTGCACAATAATTCCAATCTCAAATAGGAAGAATCTTCACTTTGGGGAAATGGAGAGAGATCCAATGTACAGTTCTGGGGAAGGTTCCAAAGTTATAGGCACACTAGTTATCTAAACATTCCTCTATGTCTTTATTTCTCTTAATCTAATTTATGACAGATACTACTGTGAGTCTAAAAGTGTAAATTCCAAGATCATCTGGGTAAAAGACTCACATTTCCATTTCATAGCCATGATTTAGAAACTTGACAATACTGAACTTTACCAGAGCTCTGTGCTTCCAGAAAACAATGATAGTTAAGAATGCCCAATCTGGGCCTCCCTGGTGGCGCAGTGGGTTAAGCAACGCACTATGAAGCAAACAGCAGCCACCGCACGAGTTCGATTCCTGCTGCCAGCCAGGGAGGAGACCCACATGGTGCGGCAGACCTCTCCTGCTGTGCCCNCTGCTCCCCTCAGCAGTGTACTTCTGTTGATCTGCCTGCTCTGCTCCCTGCTCTCTGTGGTGAATCCTCTCACCCCCCACACCTCTGGCCTGTACCCCAGCTTTTGTATGCATAAAAAAAAAAAAAAAAAAAGAATGCCCAATCTTTTGTTTTCTAACCCCTTCTACCATTATTAGTTTGTATTCTGGGAAATAGTTTCCAGCAAAGAACCAGCTACCTTTTACCATATGACTTAAGTAAGACTAACTTTCCATTAGTTCTCTGGACTTCCATGAGACTCACAATGTAATGGACAAGGCTAGACACTGAATTTTTTCTGCCCTACCCAAACCTGCTGACAAAGTCAAATACAGATCATCAAATTCTCATTTTTGTCTGATGAGTAACTGCACACAGAGAGAGACATTTCTGTACAACTGATTAGGACATCCTCTGATTGCAAAGCAATCCCAATTCTAAACCACAGTACCTATAAATTCTTTACTCCTCTCTATAAAGTCTATGGTAAAACCATATCACTAAACACTGTGGTCATCACTAGACTGAGTGAGATCAATTCCCTTATTTAATTTTTATCTTTTATTACATACTTAGACCAAGCTCTATTAAAACCTAAGAGCTGTAGATGGTTAGATTATTGCTTAATGATAAATATAATGGATGCCAATAGTGATGTTTCTTATTGCAACTCCAAGAATGATGAGAACTACATTATCTTATAAGGTTATCTGTAGCTCAAATCAAAGCAACACTGTTTATGGCTAGATCTAATGTCTAGAGGACAGACAGACTTTTGTTATTTAAACATCACCACCCCCTACCTGTGCTCCCTTAGGAATATTACTGATCTCTCCATTATTTATAGGGATGGTATCCTGAAATAAACCCATAAAAAAGACCCTGTTTAAAGAACACATATATGTACTAGATTTTACTTCCACACACAGTTACCACTAGCATCTGTCAATGTAATAGCTAGCCACGTAAGCATGGGATTCATCAACTGGGAATACTGAATATAGAGATATCTCCCTCTTCGTTTCTGCAAATTGCACATATAGCTTGTTAATTTGCCCTTCAGCAAACTAAGGCTAAATACATAAAAAGGACTTAAGCAGCAGAGAAACAAAATAACACAATTTCCTAGTGGCACTGATTTGGAGTGACATGGAACTATAATTTCACTGCCCTCTGTTGTATTATAATTAAGGCAAAAAGAAATGAGCGCATATTAACATGTTTTCATTCAATCATCACCAAGTTTCCACAAAGTCTCTGTACCACCTGCTTTAGAGTCTGGAAAGACAATAATAATACAATAATGCTTTAACTACAAAGGACTTTCCCACATATCACACTGTGCTTCCACAATGAGGTCTACATTTCCTTTGTGGACCTGCTCAGTAGAACCACATTTCCTAAAGAGGTGGTTCTAAATGACCAAATATAAGAATATTCTATATGGGAATAGTGCCTGGCACATAATACCTTCCCAGCAAGTACTGGTTCCAAATATACTCTCTCTCTCTCTCTCTCTCTCTCACACACACACACACACACACACACACACAGTTTTTAGTTTATGACTTTAATTTTGAAAGCAAAATAGTATCTTTCCTGCCATTAGCTTCACTTTTTTATCTACAATTTTAAATTTTCCATGCAGCATCTGTTTTCCTTCACTTTAATGTTCTCAAAACATAGAAGGTCATTTGATATTAATAAATTATATCCATAGGGCAAGGAGAAAGACATTTACTTTGAGTTATTAGCTCATGTTTATCCAAATCACATTTAGATGCAGTCCCTTCTACAAGTCATTGACATTTCTAGATAAATGAGATAACACATTTCAATGAATACAAGGAAAGTCAATTCACCAGAGGCTAGAGAGAAGGATTATGGGGAAATTCATTTTCCTTGCCTATTGCCCTTCATTAACAAAAATGAGGAACTGGGATCATTAAAAAGCTGGTTGAGAATTAAAGAGGAAAATAACAATGTTACCAATAAAGTAAGTCTTGAAGAATAATAATAGGATAAATAATGTAATACTCAATAGGCCTATTTCTACTAATTCCCATTAAGACACAAATCTTAGCACTGAGAATTCTAGCAAGATATCTGGCTGGACAACCACTGATTGATATTTTAGTTAACATGCCTTTTGAATTCAGACTTACATTTGCCTTCTATTTTAGAGAACACACTGGGATAACATGGCAATATATATTCTTTTCAGGGAGTAAACTCAAGAGAAAGGGCTTATCAGAATATAGTACTACCATTCTGTCTTAAATAATATAATCCTATAATGTCAATACATAGGGGGAACAAAGTAGCAAATAAAATATGTTTTCTTTCTTCAAGTCACAAGAGAAAAACTGGTCTTGTGTACTTGGCTGAGGTTTTTTCTAGTAAACTGTAAATTCCTCTCTCTTTTTTAACATTCTTCCCAATACAACAATAAAGGATAAAAGAATTGACAGCTTCAATATTGTCTTGAACATAAAGCCCACTGAATTCTTCCTAGCAGTCCAGGTGACAGTAATAAGTTGTGAATGACAAGTGTTAAATTAAACTAACTCAATGGATACATTTTAGCATGCTTTTGAAGGATTTTTAACACTAAACATAAAAAGATTAAACATCAATCAGTAAATAATGGCCATATTTTGCACATATTTTCTGCCCTTCATGTTTAAAGATGACACAATTGATATTGTTATTCAAATTCCTCCATCATTAGTGAATGCATTTGAAAGTTTAGAAATGAAAATAATGTTTGAAAATGATATGAAAAGCAGTAGCACATAATAGATGAAATTAGCTATTTTGGTAAGTTACTCTAAAAATGCTTGCTAAATTATTCACTGTAGTAGTTTAAGAAACAGAAAACATTGGGGCCTCCCTGGTGGCACAAGGGGTTAAGTCTCAGCACTATGAAGCTATTGGCAGGCACTGCAAGCATGAGTTTAATTCTGTGGGCAGGGAGCTAACCCACACCATGCAGCAGACCTCTCCTGTTTCACCTGCTGCTCCCCTCAGTAGTGTATTTCAGTAGATCTGCCTGTTCTGCTCCCCACTTTGTCTCCTCGGAATCCTATCACCCATGCCCCGACTCCTCTGGCCTACAACCCAGCTCTGCTATGCATAAATAAATAAATCCTTAAAAAAAAAAGAAGTTATTAATCAGAATCACTTAAGAATTAACATAACTGACATTAAAATTAATTCAAAACAATAGATTTGTTTGGAATAATATCTATTTGATTTTTTTTAAAAGTTCAAAAGAACATGTCTTCTTCATATAACCTACAAAAGGTAGAACCTGAAGTGCATGCTCTTTGCAACATTTTTATATCCTGGTCTAGGAAAAGAAATAGGTAAGTCAGTACTAGAAAACACAGTAGAGAAAGTCTGAGTAATTTTCTCTCAATTACCACACTTTTTATCTGATTCCAGGCTCTCAAATCAACTTCTTATCAAAATTTGGAATTCTGATGTTAAGGAATATTAAAATGAATGGTCCCTAATTTTATGTTTGTGCAAAGGTATTTTCTGAATACCTAACCTACTATATGATCAAAAGAAAATAAGAATTAATCAATGGAATCATGTGTTAGGTATTTAAATTTTGAATATATGTCATATTTTATGTGTGTATATATTTTAGTGTATATTTTAGTACCAAATAACTAATGAAGTACCAGGAATTTTCCAAATAAGTATATTTTCCTTCAGCTCTTCAACACCGGCAGGTGAAGAGTAGCTAAACCATCTTTTATAAGTCTGAAAACTTTTGAAAAGAAAAATACAAATACTTGATTTTAACATTCAGAACTGAATTATTTTAGATCATAAATACTCTAAAATTAGAGAATTTCTTCTCCCCCTCACCACCCCTGCCCTGAGGAGGCTTTGTGGATTAAATCCTGAGATGGAATGAGAGGTTCTTCAGTCTGAAGAAGCCAAGGAAGTATCTCTCCTTTCTTAATCATTAAATAAGGAAGATCAGCAATGCTACTAAGCTCAACTAATTATTTAATATATATATATCAGATAATATATGTATTATATAAATAATCATTATATATCAGATATTATATATTATATATAACAAATCATATGTTATATATCAGATATTATAAATTATATATAACTAATTACATAGAACAGATACTATTATATATTATATATAACTAATATATATATATATATATATAAACTAGCTACATCTACATCTGTATATCTTCTGCCAGTTTAGATTCTTGCTTCTGCCATTACAGTGATTAAAGTCTTTACTATCACTTCCGCTTTGGTTTATTGATATAATTGGTTGTCCTGACATCTGGCTCAGCTCTCTGTGGAGTTCAGCTAAGCTCCTAATAAGGGCTACCACAGCCAGGGCCGAAAGGGCAGAGAGGCTGTCTGCAGTGCCCACCACGCTGTTCATTCACTTGTGTCCACCCTTCATTTCTGAGATGACGGTTTCTTTTCTCTCTAATTCCCAAGTTTTGTAACTTCCCTTTTTACTTGTTAAAATAATTCTCATGTAGAGTTCACCCCTATCTTCCATTATTTCATAATTCCATTTAGTTCAGTTAAAAATATGAGATTCTAAAATTATCTATTTTGAAATATGAACTTATGTTTTTTTTTTCTACCTTTGGGTTGTTTTTCTTCTCCTTCATTAAATATTTTTCTCATTATAAACACGTTTGAAATGCAAAAGCAGCTTTTTTTTACTATACTCCTTTATATAAAATAATTTTTATTATCTTACTTGGAAAGTTATGGTTGCTGAAATTACTTCCTGAGTTTCACAGCTATAGAGTCCTCTCTTATATGATATGGTCAGTATTATTCAAAACCTCATGCTTTGTCTCCATGGCCACAACTTCTATATCAATCCTCTTTCTTTTAAAAATTTTATTAAAATGTAATGGACATGTAACAGGATTATTTTCAGGTGTTTAACACAATGATTTGATATTTGCATATACTGCAAAATGAGCACTACAATAAGTCCTGTTAACATTTGTCACCAAAGCTACCTAGAAGTCATTTATTCTAAGCATAAACACCTTCTGTATCTAAAGGTGGAATTACAGGTCTTTTTTATGTATAAATTAAACTATAAATATACATTCAAACACACAAGTCATATTTACTGAATAAATTTGAGTATGCTTATACAAGTGTATCTGATTTTCAAAAATCCTATGATTTGAATATATAGCCATAAGTGTAATAAAAGGATAATGTGATGGTGTCACACATAATGATTTCTAAACATGGCCTTTAATCTAATTTTAAGTAGTTTTTAAAATAAATATTTGTTTTTTAAATAGGAAGCACCACCTTCTTGCAGTCTAATCTAATGACAATTTTCTTCTGTAAGAAAACTATTGTTTTCAGCAGCTGACATATGTAAGTATAATGACACATGTAAATATATATAAATATATATAATTAGAATGTCCCACATGCTCTGTTTTCACAATACATTTCATTCATAACCATAAAATGGTCATGAACTCTATAATACATGATGCAAAGCAATGAGAACAGAATAGCCCCATAAATATTCAATATTGTCAAAATACTCATAATGATTTTTAAAGTCATCACTAAGTTTGTTTTCATTTGAATACTCTTTTTCTATCATAGGAGAATATATTCAAGTTTCAACTATAACTTGATAGGTATGACCTAGTCACTTTTTCATGGTTTATTTTTTCCATGAGAACATTTTCATTTATACACATATACAATCAATATATTTACAAATACAAAAGTAGCCATTTCTTTTAGGTAAAAAGGAAAAACTAAGAATATTTTACTTTAAATGCTGACAAAAATGAAACAATAAATACTGTCAAGTCACTTTTTAATTCTTTCTAATTACATTTTTCTGAGTGAAAAAAAAAGGCCTGAGTTGAGCAGTTATGAGAAGTTGTTATATGATATTGTCTGTAAAGTAAAATATCTTGATTGTATCCAAGCTGCAGTGACAACTTTAGGAAAGAATTAATTCTGTTTTTTCCATCACTTTTTTCTGAGTAAAAAAGCCCTGAGTTGAACAGTGTTTCAAAAGTTGTTATATGCAATTGTCTGTAGAATAAAGTATCTTGATTATTTCCAATCTAGGTTTAGAGAAGAACCAACAGAAAATAAATTCTGAGGTATTTCTGAATTTGATGACAAGCTAATCTTGAATTGAGTTTTTTTTTTTTTTTAAAAGAAAAAAAACTTTTAGTTTGGGGGCATAATTCTCTTATTCTTAAAAGGGGGTCTTATATAATAATGTAACTACCCATTATGGTAGAAGACAATACTGCCAGAAGATGATGCAGCTACCAGCAAGAGAGCAATACTGTCCAGACAGTCTCTAAAGAGAGAAGCTATAAAATCTATGTGGGAATTTTTGGAAGTATTGAGGTCAAGTGTTGGTAGACTTTCAAAGCAGGTTGACATTAGCTATTAAAATATGGTCACTCTAAAAAAAAAAATGCAGTCAATGGGTTAGCACTCAGAATGTGTTTACAGGAGTGAGTTTATATTGAGTTTCTTGACTACCTGAAGTGATGTTGTTGATTAGAGTGCTTATAAAAATTGTCCTCAATCAACTGAATGAATTGAAATTGACTTTGGGTGACTATTTGATAAATAGTTTTAAAGCAGTGATTATTTTCTCAGAAATGTGGTAAGAATTTATTCTGTTGGGGCCTCCCTGGTGGCGCAGTGGGTTAAGCAACGCAATATGAAGCAAACCGCAGCCAGTGCAGCACGAGTTCGATCCTTGCTGCCAGCCAGGGACGGGACCCACATGGTGCAGCAGACCTCTCCTGCTGTGCCCGCTGCTCCCCTCAGCAGTGTGCTTCGGTTGATCTGCCTGTTCTGCTCCCTGCTTTCTGTGGTGAATCCTCTCACCCCCCCCCACCACACTTCTGGCCTGTACCCCCAGTGCTTGTGTGCATAAATAAATCTTTAAAAAAAAAAAAAGAATTTATTCTGTTTACCCTTTTGGTTTTCACATACAGTCAAAGCGGTATGAAAGACCACCCAGCATTGTTCACACCTTCAGCATTATTACCGACAAGAGGTTTCGTTTGCATATATATATATATATATATATATATGCTTTTCTGTTTGAGCATCACTCAGCACATTTCATCCTAGTTTTACCTTTAATTCACTTTTTTTTTAAGTGTATGCACACAAAAACTGGAGTGTAGGTCAGGAGGTGCAGTGGGGGGGGGGGGTGGTGCAGGGTGAGAGGATTTACCAGAGACAGAATGGGGAGAACAGGCAGACCTACTGAAATACACTGCTGAGAGGAGCAGCAGGCGATAAAGAAGAGATCTGCTGCACCATGTTAGCTTCCTGGTGGGGGATCGATTTCTTGCCACACTGACTGGCAATAACTTGACAGTGCTGATACTTTAACTCCTGCACCACCAGAAAGGCCCCAGTTCATTTTTTGAGTCATACTGTTGAGAAAATGTCTGTCCAGAAGCATTTCACATTTCGGGCAATAAACATCAAAAAGTTCTAAGGCAAACAAGTGTAGCCAGAAGAATAAAAATATAACAATAAAAGAGATTTTAGAACAAAATTTAGAATAATTTTCCTTTCCTGACAAAATCAGCCAGTCCCAAAGATATTCCCTCTTATATAGCCATGCTTTAATTGTTCTTAGCTTATGTTCGATTATTTCACATTCCTGGTAAGTATGAATCCCTAACAATGGCTCAGACTTCCTGGGGTAGCAAAGAAAATTCAATAATAATATACTGTCCATGAGTATATATCTTAAGGAATATAAATTGTTTTGTGCTGCCTAGAGTTTGGGCTGTATTATTCACTGCTAGGCGAAGTGATGGGCTACTTGGAAACTAGCACTCTTAATCCTCCAATTCTTATTAATGGAATTAATGTTCTCAGAACATAGCCACAGACAGAATGATACTCATTTAGAACCTGGCAAGTAGACAATTACATAGCATTCATTTTACTTCACTATCCACTGGAATTTTCTGTTAACCACACAAAATATCTATCTGTGATTTTAGGTTGTTATTGAAAACTCAGATTTTCATATAAGAAAAAGACTGCACATAAGGGAACCAAATGAGGATCAAAGACAGGAATAAGAACAATAATAATAACAATAACAGCAATAAAGACACAAAAACCAAAAATGAGGAGACAAGTACAGACTGGGGACACTTGGTGGGGAGGGGAGTGGGTGGGTTGAGGGAAGATGGGAGCACGAGGGACTGAGGTGATGGTGCACTGGTGATATGGTGATGGGAAATACATGGGGATTACAATTGATGGCAAGTAGATGTAAATTTTAAAAAAGAAATATTTTATATTAATAAAAAAAGAAAAAAAAGACTGCATAAGCTATAAAGGAAATTTTAGTGAAGCTATATATATTTTGTATCTGGCTGTTGGCATGAAAACATTTTCATCTATGCATCATCTACTGAGAATATAATTTTAGGAACGTTAGTGTAAATTTTTGTCAAGTTACAGGAACAGTTTAGGATTGAAAAAGGTACAGTCTTTGGGGGAATTAACCTACTATAACAGAAACAAACAATTGTTAAAGGCACCCACTTAATATTTGCTGGCAGATTTGAAGCTAAACTTTAAAGAAATATATTTAAAATTGGTTGGTTTTACATTATTGAGTAAAATCTTGTAAACTGCATTCTCTAAAGAAAAAGTAGAGTCTGAATTTAATCAGGATTTAGAGCTATACAATAATTTAAACAGGAAACTAACAAACAGTTATGAATATACAGAACAGGAGAGAAACTGTAAAGGTAGACAACTATAAAGTACTGTAAGAGAGAAGCAAACTATATAAGGAAGGATGAATGCAGAAGGCTGAGGTTCAGACCTTGTTGGAGAAAATGATCCACAATCACCAAGCAAGAAGAAAGCAACTCTCTGGAGGTGGGTGGGGTAGGGGTGTAAGTGAGCCTAGAATACTAGGCAGGCACACAAAGAATAACAGAGCTCTGGCCAAGAGGCCAGGAGTGTAAGATGCCTGTGTTCCCAGTATTTAGTTGACAAGTACTTCGTCAGTGTAATTAGCAATAAGGTCAGTGTAATTAGGCAGAGGTGTAATGTTACTAAGAGACTATACACTCTGTGCTCCAAGACAGGCAGAGCACCACTGATATCCCTATGTGACCGCTGCTGGACTTTGCAAAAAGACCTAGTGAAAATAAAACAAAAATTGTAACAGAAACCCTCTTTCATTTACAATGTCCCTTGGGCGCCCTCTACTGATTAAGAATAATATCAAACTCACTGTAGAGAGGAAGTACTCATCACAGCCAAAAAGGAAGGAAGAATTAGAAGCAGAGAGATAATAAACTAATAACCAGAGCAGGGAAAAACATCAAAAATATAACAAAAATTATAGTTAAATGATACCTCTTCAAGTACCATTAGTAGAAGTCAAATTATACTAGAAAATATTCAGTGATGTAGATGCAATAATTATCTGGTCAATCAAAAAAGATGAAAGATTTAAAGCATCATCAAAGATAAATAAGTTACATAAATTAAAAAATAAGAAAACAGATTATGCATGGTGGTTATGGCTAACAGCATGGAACATGCAGACAAATTATCACAATTAAAATGGAGTAAAGTTTTTCAAATTTAAGATCAATATACACAAACGTTATTTCTATAGATCATAAATAAAGAACATATGAAATTTTTGCAAACTAAAATTAAAAAAAACAACCAAAACATGATATGTATGTAAACAGCTATGAGAAAGCTATGAAACATTTTATATAAAAAATCATAAAACTTTAAGGAGTTAACACTTATGTAATTGGATGAAAACATCACAGACATGATACAAAGATTCAGTATTATTGAGATATCAATAATCTATTCAAATATTTTATAATTTAAATACGTCATAGACCTGGAGTATAAAATATTTATGGAAAAACTAGCTGCCTAGAATAGCCCAGAAAGACGTAAAGAATGATGTGGAAACTGCTAAATCAAATATCAACACATAGTAAAACTTAGTCAGGGTGGGAAATTCAGTTATTTGGATAAGGATTAAGAAAATAAATCAATGAAATGAAATAGCTCAGGTAAGAACCTATAGCAATTGCAGCATTACTTATCAGTGGGAAACTAAAATATTTTTTCTGCTTTAACGAACGACCTATATGCGATAAAAACATGAAAACGAATTCAACCTTCCCTAAAAAAAATACATCTAAATAAAATTTATAACCTAAAATTGAAAGTCCAAATAAAAATTCTTGGATGAAAATATTGGTCAAAAATTTTATGATGAAGTGGAAATATTTTTTCTTAAACAAGACATGAGAAAACAGTTGAATTCTTAGTGTTATCCATTTAAAAAACTGTTAGCATTTAAAGACTTAAATAATAAAAAAGGAAGCCACAGACAAATATTTTCAGTTAACTAAACTAAAATCAAACAGTATACGAGTTATAAAGAACTCATATAGGTTAGGCAAGCAAAAAATAAGACAATAAAGGACATGAGGCAAGTCTCAAATGATTGATAATTTTAAAAATCCCAATTTCAAAGTAGCTTCCCTTAGAAGCATGAAAATACTGTTTTATTGTCTCTACCATGTTATCCTGATGATGGAAAGTCTGATACCTCTACAGTGAGAGCTGCATTTGTGTAATGTTTTTTCTTTGCCCTCTAGATGCTTTTTAGGCTTACATTGGTGACTAGAAATCTCACAGGCACAACTATAGTTAAGATTATTTGGGGGGTGCTAATTCAGTTTGTGATTTGCTGAACCTCGTCAATAATACATTTTTCTTAGTTTGGAAAAGTGTGACACTAATGTTTCTTTGATTAGTTTTCCCACTTCACTTTCTTTGTTGACATTTTTGGGACTTTCAGGAGGAGCGCTTTACATTTTCTGGGTTAATCTTCCATTTTTATTATATATTACTTTTATTATTCATTGTTTTGTGCTCTCAGATGTTCTGCAATGGCTCAGACATCCTTTTAGCTGCAGTTCTCATTACCTGTGCCTTTTAGAAATTGTCACAGTTTCTTCAGTGTTCTCTGTTCATTATTTTTTTTTCAATCTTTTGGACTGAGTTATGTAAATCTCTCTGATAGAATAGACAATTTCATACCCTATTCCGCTATACTTATTCACTGAGCACATACTTATTTTGTGATTTTCAAATACTCTCAATGCAAAATCAGACATGGTCTTTATCCTCATGCAAGTTACAATCTAAGTGAATGACATGTGGATCGGATGACTACATGAGTAAGCACACATCTAATGGACATTTTGATTTGGAAGGGTCGTGACTTCTTTTGCAGATGGAGGTAACAGAATAGTATGAAACACAGAAAGTTTATTCAAAACTCTTTTATCCAGAATTGTCTACATAGTTTACAAGAGTTAACCCAAAATGAAAATATGGACCCTGTATCCAAAATTGGTTAAGAATGTCAGGAGAACAGCAGCAGAAGACTAAAGAAGCACGTGATCTTTCTAACCATGGTGACCGGTGAGACTGCACAGGTGATGTGCCTGCATCCATGATTGCATCATAAGAACATAATACTCTCCTTACATTCCAGCTCTCAATTTTTTCCTAATAAACTGTTTGACTGTGATGAATAACAAATAGTGTGACTCAGCATGTCTCCTTAGTTACATATCTATTGTATAATGTAGATAAGTATTGTATGCATTAAAGTAATGTATACACAATATTACATATTGGTATATATGACATGTGAGTAGTATGGTTTGGTAGAGTATGTCACTTGTAAGTCATAAATGTAATTTGTCTAAGTGTGTATGTGTGCATCTTAATATAAGAGATAATCTCTGTGAGTTACTAACTTTTACTAAAAAGTATTTATCAGGATCAAACATAATAAATCTTAAAAAAAAAAACGCTGCTTTTCTTACTTCCTTTTTATGATTAAGCAAAAAAAAAAAAATAGGGATGTGAAATTAGTAAATTATCCTCTCCATGATCACATGGTGGCAGCAAAGGATAAAGAACACTCAAGGAACACCTGCATTATAAAGGCAAAAAAATACCTCTACATATTATTATGAAAGAAGTACACAATTACAAAATAATCATGTAGTATATTCTATATTATGGGGAAAATAAAAAATTAATTATATTAAATTCAAATTTCTTACTATTTTTCATTCTACTGTACTAACCAATATAGCCATCTGTTGTTACTGTGTTGATTATAACAGCTTAGCCACATTTGTGGACTTGTTCTTTAAAAACAGTTCCCTCCATGTTGATGCAAATAGCATGCCTTTATCTTTAAAGATCACTGAATAATAGCCCATTATGTATATACCCCACATCTTCTTGGTCCACACACGCATCTGTTTTAGGGCACTTAACTGCTCCCTAAGTGAAATTACTCAGAAAAAGATAAATACCAGATTGTGTCACTAATATTTGGAATATAAAGTAACAAAACTAAGAGTCAACTTAACAAAACTAAGACAAGCTTAAAAACTAACCCTTGCAAGCTGACTATATAACTGAAGCACCAAGGATGGGAGGACAGTAGGGAGGGGTAAGAGCAAATATGGAAGGAAGCACAATGGACTATGGTGGTAGGTTATGGTTGAGTTGCTGGCAGATGCACTATGGTGGTAATAGCTGATGGGCATATCCAAATATCACTTCAGTTAAAAATAAATTTAAAAAGAAGAAATCTTTAAAAGAAAAAAATTAAAAATAAATTATCATTGATTAAAATAATTTAAAAATAAAAGTAGTTCTAGTATTCTTGGCCATTCATCCCAGCATTTTCAATTTTTCTTCCAGTTATTTTTATTGTAGTCATAATAAAGACCCTGTATATATCAAGATGATGTTAAAAATGATACAGATGATGATGTAGCTATAGATTTAGTTCATTCTTTCTATTCTTTCTAAATATATGATTCATGAATTTTTCCTTCCTACTTGTGCTGCCTTTGAGTATTATTTTTAAAATAATGTTTTTTCTGCATTCTATATGATGTATGCTCAAATTTGTAATCTAGATACCAAACTCTGTTGGACACCAGATGTCAAGACCCTGTGCTCCTGACAGTAGTTGACATCACTGCCACCCAAAACCATGCAAACATCAATATCTGAGAAGCTACTGGAAAAATAGTTTCTACATTTTGCTTTTAAAAATGTATAAATGTAGGGGCCTCCCTGGTGGTGCAGGGGGTTAAGGCACAGCACTGGGAAACTATCCACAGCCACTACAGTCTGAGTTCCATCCCTAGCCAGGGAGGTGACCCACATGGCCTGGCCGACCTCTTCTGCCTCACCCACTGTTCCCCTCAGCAGTATATTTCGGTCGATCTGCCTGTTCTGCTCCCCACTCTGTCTCTGGTAAATCCTCTCACCCCTGCACCTGTGGCCTATACCCCAGTTATTGTATACATAAATAACTTTTTTTAAAAAATGTATAAAAGTATTTTAAAAATTATAGGTATATATATTATAAATGTTGATCATAATTCCCAAAACCTTATATAGGATTATAAATCATAAACATACATTGTCAGAGTTCACAAAACATGTTGTGCATTATGATCCCAAACTACTCTGTATATAATGAAATGAACTATCGCAGCCCTATCTCAAAAAACAACATTTCATCTGAGTCTGGAAAACCACCTAATACTCAATTATTACAAATCCTACATATCCTTAAAAATCAACAGAATTACTAATTATTTTTATTGCAATGCATGTATTCTATTACTTAAAATATTAAGCCACACTGACATAAGGACTCTTGAAATGCCTACTATAAAAACTTAAGATGCATGAAGTTTAAAACTAAACAAATGAAAAATGAGAATATTTTGTTATTTCAAAATCCACTATAAATATATCAATAAACACTTCAGCACTGTATTATGAACTATTGTAGACTTAGCGATATTAATCAGGCAAGATCAATAGCACACAATTAGAATACAAGAATAATCAAATCAACACTGTATTACTTTTTAGAATTTTTTTTTTTTTTTAGAATATGGGAAGTTTTCCCTGAATGTCTATTTTCTAATGTTAAAATACCCTATTTTCCAGGTTATGAGAAAATATTATCAAAACAATCCTTTTTTACCTATTGTGGCAGCATCAAATAGATGCATCTAGGATGAGTCTCATTCCATAGTATTCAGTTGTACAGGCTGTATCACTCGGCAGAGAATTACCAGGGACAAAGTCAGCCGAAATCTCCGAGAATTTTTCCACAAAAAGTACCTTCACTGAACTGCAAGAACATTTTAATGCACTCACTCGTTCTTCGCAACATTTTAGGTGGTGACCTAAATTGACCTATTCATTCTTTGGAAAAGATTTCCTTTCAAAGTAAACTATAAAAAGTGAATCTCTAAACACAGAGTTTTGAGCAAGTTTTAGGAATATTAAGACAAACATGATGATGATGATAATGATGATGGACGGTAATGTCACCACTTTCAGTTGAATGTTACATTTATTAAAGAAAAGTTTGTGTCACAATTAAGTTTATTAATTCACTCATTAACCCAAAGCATATGTCATAAGTCAAGAACTGAGACAAATATTTAATACAGACTTAGGAACAAAATAATTTTCTTGCTTTTGTTTGCAAACATTTGGATATAGCTCATTTCTTTGTTTAAATCCAGAACCCTCAGTCTCTACAGGCTCTTCCCTTTTAAGTTTAACAAAGCTATATTTATTTGCATAAATCCTCAATTCCTTTGATCCTGCCCAGTACTGTCCAGTAAGCCTTGAGGAAATCTACCTCTGTCCAGCTCTCCCCCTGCTCCTGAGGACTTGAATGTTTGGAGAGATGCTCCCAACCATGCAGATTATCTCACATCACTGCCAATCTTCAGGAGTACTTGGTGAGGAGGGAAGCCCTAGCTCACCCCCTTACCAAGGAAACATACTAAATTACCACATACACTAAGATTGACTTGGGTATTAAGATTATAGGTAATAAGTGATTTTCTTTAAAAAAAAAAGTTTTCTTTAACATTTTAAGTAATCTAATTTTTCTATATTAAATATGCAATATATACCTATTTTATCCTGAATTATACCTCAGAGAACATCAAATACATGTCAAAATAATCTTAAGTATATAAAAAAAGATGAATTGTGAATAACATTTTTCATTCCTATCAACAATTATTTGAATTTTTCAGAAATGACTGTAGTTGATGAAAATTAGATAAAAATATCTCTAGTTCTATAGCAACTTCTTATACAATGTAACTATGAAAATATCTGCTGATGGTTAATTATTGTCAGAGTTCAAATTAGTATTTCAGCTATCAACTCTTTAACGAGGCCTTAGTGCAACAGAAAAAAAGCACCAGATGTTCAGATGGCTGCAATTTTGTCCTCAGCAAAGGTTATAATCAGGTTCATAATATAAGCCTCAATGAAGAAGCAGCATACTATAGAAAAGTACATTGGGCAAAAACTCTTTAAAATGTGCTCAAAATTAGTCTCTATCACTTAGTAATTATGAGTTTGATTCATCCTTTAATGTTGTAAGCCTCAATTGCTTCAACTATATAATAGAGATCATAATAACTGGCTTACTTGCTCATTTCAAATACAGTTTAGCATATCTGTCAGATTTCAAAGAATTTCTCTGTTTCTTTTTTTATTTTTCAGAGAATCAGTCTGTTATTTCACCTCCCTACCCATCAAACCACATTCCTTCAAACCATTTTATTTTAGAGATAAAACAACTTATTACTGTGTTAGAACAAGTAGTTAACTCTCACTAATGTAACTACTAGAAAATAATTTAGAGAAATAAGTTTACAGATACTTAAAATACAGATTTTTTTTTAAGTATACAATAGCACCAAGTAAAAAAGTGATCTTCACATTGTTTACTTAAATTTACTTTAAAGCTGGTCAGCTAAAAATAGTGCAAGATTATAGAGCTCAGCATTTCCACATGGTCAGAGGAGGAGGCTCCTGTAGGCTGAAGATTCTGCATCTTCTGAGTCAGCCACCCCTTCAGCCGGTCTTTTTACAGGGAGATATTAAGCAACATACACAATTGCTTAAAGATGCTTCCAAAATGTTTTCATAGCTCTCCTCTTCCATAAAGTCTCATCCAGGCTGATCCCTCAGCATAAGATCCTCCCAGTAATACTTAAACTTCTTTGATACTATCTATATCACATTTCATCATCCCTTCAATTTATCCTTTAGAAGTATATTTTTATAATCAGCAAATCTCTTACATACTCATAATCTTTAAGATACCCCTTTCCCCTCTATACTCTCAATGAAGTTGGACTATTTATGACATCAGTTTGTTACCATCTCAATGGCTGCATGTTCTCTCTTTCTTTGCCAGAGACATTGGGAATGTGTAAGTATAGCCCTTGTTATTTCAGGACTAGTATTTCTCTACCTTTCTGCAAAAATTTTTAAAAATAAATATCACCTCCTAATCCAACTAGATACTCAACATTTTCTATACTAGAATCCTTCAAGTTTTTATTGCACTGTGCTGCTTGAGGAATTCCAAATTCCTCAAGAAAATTCCCCATATACACAGTTGTTTTCTACTTCTCTACATTCAATACAGTCCAACATGACTACCACCAATCACTCCATTAAAATAGCTGACACCGTCATGAAAGACATACATCTTCAAATGCAATTGATATTATACATTTCTTGCATGCTAATCAGAGCCATTTAATACTTTAGCTATACTTGACTTCTTGGATTTTTCCATATGCTTACAGTATAATTTTCACACATTTTTTAATCTCCTTTTTCTGCTTGATAGATCATTCCTCTACTTTGCTCATTATATGTTGAATTTATTCATGACACAAGACAGCTTTCTTTTTATCTTCTGCACACTCTTACATTGAATTTCTGCTCATAACTATAATTAACTATATAGATATTTTAATATATATTGCCAGTCCCCTTCAAAATAACTATGACAAAGAAAATAAAAGTTGGTGATGTGTTACTAGGAGGTATGGCCAGGTCATTGGAGAGGTTTCTCTGAAAAACTGTCATTTTAATTGAAACCAGGACCAAGAGAATTTGTTTTCTTTTTTTTTTTTTGTTTTATACACATTTCTATTTAATTGTTCATTTTTGTTAAGAGGCCAGCCTCATTATTAGATATGGGCTCACAGGTGAGGGGTCCATTTTTTTTTTTTTTTGCATTATTTTTTTTTACACAGATCCACAAAGAACAAACCAGACTAAACAGAAAAAAAGAAAACAACCCAGTCCAAAAATGGGCAAAAGAGCTAAAAAGGCAATTCTCCAAAGAG
>JAGFMF010011779.1:59710-93311 GCA_019455555.1 Galemys pyrenaicus
CTGCTATAAACATAGGGGTGCAGGTATTCTTTTGAATCAGTGTATTTGTGTCTTTTGGGTATATTCCTAGGAGTGGGATTGCTGGATCATATGGAACTTTTCATAACAAATTTTAAAAGCATAAATATTAAAATACATAAATTTTACATCGTCACCTGCCAAGAATATAAACACACTAGCATCCAGGTTTTAGCACAAATACCTGGTCATGAATGAAAGTGTGTGAAGAAGAATTTGATACCGAGTAGGGGCAGTCAAGTGCTTTAATTAATTTCATGGGAAGTAAAAATGGTGAGGATATATCAATAAGATGCATTTGAGTCTACCCCTTCTGTGAATGAAAAGAGTAGAAAAGAATACATATTGGTATGATTTATTTCAAATCAAATGTTGATTATAATGAAATTACATGGCACTAAGTTTAAATAAGGTAAATAAAATGAACTTAAAAAGGAGTTATAACAGGCTGCATTACCCATCATCCCAGGGGGCATCAACTAGGAATGAAATATGGTTTGATATATTAATTCTAGAAAAATCTAAGCTTAAATTATCTGTTCTGCATTGGAAATAGACTAAATTTTCTACCCAGGTATAGTTAAATAACTTCATCTCTAGAAATCCTAAATGTTTCATGTTCACATGCTTAACATTTTAAAATAAAAAGTCACACACTCACAAATGTGTATAATATACAAGACCTAATTTTTACATTTTAAAGGTAGTGATAAGGACCAAGACGGAATATAGTTTTAGGGGGCTTTTGCTGGGGTTTTGGAAAGTTGAAATTTGGGACTGAATAGCCACAGAAATTCTGGGATCTAAACTCTTTGGGGGATTTTTCTCTTTTAATGACTCTGCTACCAAACTGTAGCCAATACCCCCATATTTACTATGTTCCCCACTTTTCTTTCTGACTTCCTCCCCTCCAACCACCCTGGCTTTTTTGCAGCTTTTGGAAATACCAAGCATACATTCACCTTAAGCTCACGTCACTCTCTAGGTAATGGTATTCAGTCATTTATCCTTAGAATGTACTCCCTCCACATCACCCTAGTAAATCCACAACTATCACATTAGTGAAAAATTCAGCCAATGTCATTTTTTAAGCAGTGTTAACTGTTGCTTTTGATCTCCTGGTGTAACTTTGGGATTATTCAAATCCTTTATCAATACCACATATTATGGATGAATTCTCTTCTGGTTGTTCTTACCTCTAGAGTATAAACTCCATGTAAACTACATCTTACCACTACCTATCTACAAGCAAGACTGGCACCTGGCATGTGACAGCTGCTCATGATGTCCTATGATATAAATTATTTTGCTCTTTAATATCAGCCTACTCAAAACATACAACACTTCTAATATAAAATTACTTCTATGGGAAGAAAGTTCTATAGCTTATTCTGAATGACTTCTGGCAATCTATCATACCTCCAAAGCATTCCATTCCAATTTGTCTCAATTTTTTATTTTTTTCTTGATATGTAGGATATTAGAAGATTAGTTGATCTTTATCTTAAAGTGCTTTAGAGATCTATGTATTTGAATTAAGAAAATATACAACTATATGGCCGCTATCATCATGCAGAATGATGAAATTTTTTAATTGGGAGAAAATATTTGAATAATGCAAATATGAGATACCTGAACCTCTACATAATAGCTGAAATTATTTGTTTTTTGTTTTTATTTATTCATACAAGAGCTGGGGTACAGGCCAGAGTCACGGGAGGTGAGAGGATTTACCAGAGGCAGTGGGGAGCCGAACAGGCAGATGGACTGAAATACACTGCGGAGGGGAGCAGCGGGCGAGACAGAGAGGTCTGCTCTGCCATGTGGATCCCCTCCCTGGCCGGGGATCGAACTCCCGTTACTGTGCCACACATACTTCACAGCGCTGCTCTCAACCCGCCACGCCACGGGGAGGCCCAATAGCTGAAAGGACTTGAAGGAAACAATTTAACTTCCCTGAAATTATTCTTTTAGCTACTAAACTCTTAGCTATTGTTTCTTTTTCTATGACTCCATCTACTTATTAAAATAATTATGTTGGGCCTCCCTGGTGGTACAGTGGGTTAAGCAATGCACTATAAAGCAAACAAAAGCCACTGCAGCACGAGTTCCATGCCTGCTGCCAGCCAGGGAAGGGACCCACATGGTGCAGGCAGACCTCTCCTACCTCGCCTGCTGCTCCCCACAACAGTGTATTTCAGTTGATCTGCCTATTCTACTCCCGGCTTTATATCTGGCGAATCCTTTCACCTCCCATGACTCGGTCTGGACCTCAGCTCTTGTATGCATAAATAAATAAATCTTTAAAAAAATAAAACAATTATGTTAAATAATGTATGTAAAGTACTAGAACATAGTTTATGTCCAATAAATAGTACCTATTAAATAACATTTGTAAGGCCGTTTACTGTGATGAAAATTAGAAGTGTGATGGAAAATGAAATAAGAAAGATGTGAAAAGAAATAAAAGGAAAAGGGAAATTTTTCTTAAAATATTAACACCAATGACAATAGGAAGAGGAAGTAACAGGGTTATCTGTGTTGTATATTAAAATTTTCTTCAGATTCAAAAAATCTATTAATCTGCATGCTGATAGCTGCCATATGCTCCCGGGCACATAATCAAATCCACAAACTCAGTTTTGGGAATCACTGAGTAAAAGTGCAAGAATAAGTCATTATTATGAACTACTATGAATATTATGAATTTTTGTAATTGCTATTATAAATCAATCTATACTTACTAGAAAGGTAATTATTACATTACACTGGGGATAATTATTATTCTCTTGAAATATCTGTAAAATTTTCAGAGGAAAATGTTTAGTAATACATTTATGAAAGTCGTTTATCTAAGCAATTTTTTATAAAAAATCTATTTTCAAAAATACTGCTTCTGTAAAAGCAAGCAACAAACCTTACATAATAATTTATTAATCCTCTTGAATTCTATATTAATTTTCCTGAACCTGTGCATTGACCCCTGATTGTTTTTCCCACTGATTTATTGCTATCTTCCCTAATTGAAAATTAAGTTATTTTACTCTGAAATCTTACTGTTCTTCTAATGGATTACTTTCACTTTGGCCAATACATGGGAACATTAAACAAAAAGGTGAGCTTGGGTATGAAAGGAAATTAGATATGTAAACTTATAGGATAAACATCTAACATACAGACAAATTAGTTTACAAATTTGGAAAAGGGTTTTTGATAATGTGATTAAAAAGAAATCCTGTCTTGGTTTGTCTTTTATCCAGCTCAAGAAAATCTCCCTTCAGACATTATCAAAAGGAGATGAATGCCTGTGGTAGAATAATCTGAGCTAGTTTTGTTCATATCACTAACTTCTGGCCAATTAAATGCATGGAGAAGTGATAACTGGAACTTTTAGAAAAAAATGTGTGTATTATTCTTTTATTCAGCTGATTAAAATGTATAGAGAATAACTAAATCTCAAATAAATAATTGTATCTCTGAGGTAAAATTGGAAATAGAAGCTTCCATAACAACTACTATGAGAAAAAGGATAAAACTTTGAGACGCCAGGAGTCAATGTGTGATAGTCTACTTTTAGCACTCCTCTAGAAAGAGAAATGAACTGTCTCTTTATGTTACTGTTTCTGTTCAAAGATATAAGCAATACAGAAAAATATCACCTGTCTCTTTCCATAACATCTTCATTCAAATTGCTACCAAGACTTGTTTTAAAAGTTTCCTAAGAATAAAATTAGGATAACTACTAAATTTCTAAGTTAACAAATATTATTTTATAATTTTTTCATGAATTTCTACTATTCATCTATTATATATTAATGAACTTATAAAAATTGATAATGTTTAGAGATATTAAATGTGCTATGCATCATAGATACAGGTGTGGTAAACTAAAAATGTCCCTCCCAGAAATTTTCTAACAAGTGCAAATATTTTAATATAATTTTACCAAGAAATTAAGTGTATACTTTATGAGTTCTATGAAATAAATGTAGAAAAAAAGAGCTTTAAGTTCATCAGAGCAGCTTAAATATAAAACTGTCTGCTTCCATCACTAGTTATTATTGGTTTTCAAGCACAGGCCAGATGACAACTTGGAAATGTGGTAGAGAAAATAGTTGTATAGAAAATAGACCCCCCTGAAATTGGAGACCCCATTCAGATCATATATATATCCTATGATATGAAATCTTACTGAAATTATTCTAAAAATCTGAGGGCTGGATAAGGAGTTAATGCCAAATAATCTCTTTTAAATGTTATCTTAGTTATCTCATGAAGTACTTTTTATATACAGGTTGATGAATACCTTGATAAATTTCAAAGTATTAAAAGGAGCCTATTTAATTCCAAATTTATACCTCAGCCTCCTCGGAAGTTAAGATATCTTCCGTCTTCCTCCTTGAGACTTGAGGCAGGTCCTGCATGTATTCACTGTTCAATGAAAAAGTGAAGCTGGATAACTCATATGGTCTTGAGTTGATGCTCAATTAAACCTCTAGGGAGCCAGAAAATTCCAAAAAGACATTTGTTCCAGGTTCATAATGCAAACGATCTGGGAGATTCAATGAAGACAATATAACAATCTGATGGTGTAAATGTCTTATCAATTCTGCAAGCTTTCTTATTCTATTGAAAATACCACAGTTCCTCAAAAATAGCATCTGTGATGATTTTTTAAAACATTGTGCTGCAATATTAGAAGATATATATTGTGTTCTTATTCATTCTGAAGTTGGTGTTTTTACTTTCTTTAGGTAATCTAATAAACTAAATTAGTAATCTAATTTATTTCACATTCTAAAGCTGTATGAAATTTAGGCCGGCAGTCTAAAACAGCTTAAAAATGATCTTCAGAAGCAATTTTCACCTTTAAATGCTTTCTTATTGCATTTTATTTTCTCTTTCCAAGTAATACTGTTTTCTCTCTCCACTATCAACTCAAAATAATGTGTCTTAGCTGACATACATGTTCTAATCATTAAAAAAAAAAAAAAGAAAGAAAAGGGCAAAATGATTTTAATGGCTCAAAGGCACCTAACAGTATAGATTTTTTTCTGAAAACAAACAAAATCATCAAAAATTGAAACATATCAAGTTTTCAAGGAAATCATCACAATGTTATTTCAACAACAGTGCCTAAGAGAAGAATGTGTTGGTAATATTGCATGAGCAATATTAACGGACAGAAACTCAAGAGGAAAGTAATTCTAGAACACACAGATGACTTTTCCCAACAGGGTTTTCCAAGAATCCATAACAATTTGGGATAACAGTATGTGATGAACATCCTGATATAAATACTTTCTGATCTAATCACTTTGGGAAAGTAGAGTGATAGAGAATAAAAAGTTTTCATAACATAAAACTTAGTTGGGGCCTCCCTGGTGGTGTAGTAGGTTAAGCAATGCACTATGAAGAAAACTACAGTCACTGCAACACAAGTTCAAATCCCTGCCACTGGCCCGAAGCTGACCCACATGGCGCAGCAGACCTCTTCTGCTGTGCCTGCTGGTCCCCTCAGAGGATCCGTCTCTGGCGGATCGTCTCACAGCCCCCACACACACCTCTGGCCTGTACCCCAGTTCTTGTATGCATAAATAAATCTTAAAAAAAATAAGCCTTAGTTCATTTTTTTCCCCCAGAGAATTTCATGTAACTAATTTTTAATAAATTACCCAACATAAAGCAAGTCTTAGTTCATTTTTAGGAATGTGGGTCTTAGATTTATGGTTTTGGATAACTTCATCAGTTGAACTACAGAGATCTCTCTCTGACACACACATAGCTTGGTATAGAAAAAGAGGTAAAGTAAAGAGGAGTTGGGTTTCCCTTTTGACACAAGGGGTTAAGTGTCAGCACTATGATAGCTACAGATAGCTATGTGTGGCATAAGTTCGATCCCTGGCCAGGGCACTAACTCACACAGCACAGCAGACCTCTCCTGCCTCACCCATGGCTCCCCTCAGCGGTGTACTTCTGTAGCTCCTACTATTTTGCTCCCCATACTATCTCTGGTGAATCCTCTCGCCGCCACCACCACCCCACACCTCTTGCCTGCACCCCAGCTCTTGTATGCAAAATAAAACAAATCTTGAAGAAAAATTTAAAAAATAATAAAATAAACTAGAGAGGAGTTGTAACAAACTAGAAAAGAATCCACATCTTTTTCTGCCAGGCTGGAACCAGCCTACAAACTCCTGCTGCTGTTTTGTGTACCCTCCCCGCCACACCAGGCTCCCGATCCTACTGGGATTACTTTGAGCAATGTGGCTGGACTGTATCTCCCTAGAATTATTGGTATGAAATACTAAACCTGGCAAAAAATTTTTTTGAAGATATTAAAAAGGACTTGGATGTCAAGAAGTCACTGCTTATGAGGCCAACTCCAGCACTGACTTCTGAACACACTATTCTACTGCACTTGAGGGCCCCTTTACTATCTGAAGCAAAAGTTTTGGTTTTAATCTATAATCTCAGTGACCTTCTTGGCTAGACCTTGTGTCCCCTTAATGCACACATGGGATGACAAGTTCGGAACGATTCTGACTTCTGCAGCACCCAACTTCCTCCCTGCCATGTGCAAGACTCTATGACTAGGGACGTGGTGCTAAATTAGCAAATGTGATCTTTAATTAGTTGCCGCCTCCCGATTCTGTATCTAGCCTCTTCTTCTTTTTTTTTTTAATTCGGTCATCTTACCAAGTTAGGGCTTCAACCACCCTCTTTATACCAATAACCCCCAAATCTGTTCATTCAAATCTACTTATTCAAAGAACTCTGGAATCCTATTCACATCTGCCTTCTGTAGGTCTTCTCTGAGAGGTTTATTCTCAGAACAATGAGGCTACAACAAAAGCTCCAGTTCCCACCAAGAACCTTTCACCTGCACTAAACTATACTTTCCCACAATTTCCTTCCAATCTCTGGAGATATGTGCAGCAATTCTTTCTCCTTGCCCACTTATTCATTCTATCATCAAATTCTTACAGTGCGGCCTCATAACAATCTCAACTATTTCCTCGTTGCTTCATCTTTACTTCCCCCACCTTAGCAAGGTCACTCCTCACTATGTCTCTCCTACTTCTGGTACTGCAGTATTTCTCGCACTGCCACCCTGCAATTCCACCTCCAGGGAGCAGTCAGAGCGCTCCTGGAAACACAGATCCTGGTGACGACAGCTAACACTATGATATTGTGCCCTTGAAAGTTGCTAAAGAGCAGATCGTAAATGTCATCTGCATGCACAGATACAAACACAGGTAAAATGAGATAATGTACGCATTTCCTAACCATACCATATCGTGGTAGTCATTTTACAATACATACAGATTGCAAAGCCTCATGTTATACACATTAACTTACACAAAGATAAATGCAAATTCTACCCAATACGCCAGAAGAAAATACAGGTCAAATCAGATCACTTTCCTGCTTGAATTCAAGCCACACCCCTTTTTACCTTGAATGAAATCTAAACTCTTTTCTATGTTTATGGTTGGGCTTCTTAAATCTTATCTCATCTCTGATCATTTTGGCAATAACACTCCACTTGACCATGTTAAATTGACCCCATTTTAGAGTTTTTAAAAATCACTCTGCTATCTCATATGCCATTGCTCTTGAGCCTCACAATTTTACTTCTTCAGATTCTAACCTTGTGACTTTAATAATCTCAGGGAAGACTTTATGGCTCTGACATAAAAAAATAACCATTTTACTGCTTTCTATTATATCACATTATATTCATGCTCTATGCATACTCATTGCAATATGCAACTTTACTCATTTTTAAAAACTTTTAAACTAAGTTCTTATTTCCTGTGTTACAACATAGTTTCTGACAGCAGGAGACACTGTCAACTCTGTTCACTATATGTCCAGAGTCCAGAAGACATTGTCTGTAATTTTAATACTAAATAAACATAAGTGAAATGAATGAATGATTTAAATGCGAGTGTCTCACAAGGATCTAAAGCAATGGTAGTTCATTAATAAAAATGAACAAATATAATGAAAGGCAGTGCTACCTAGGATGTAAATAAGAAAATGTATGACCTCAAATCTTTGTTCAGGACAAGGCATGTAAAAAAAAAAAGACATTCTTAAATCAACAACTAGACATTTTTTCAACCATTATAATCCAAGGAAATTGTCTCAGAATTCAGCCCCTTGATGTAAAGTCAATTCAAACATTCAAGCTGTTAGCTGAGTGCCCAAACAGTATTGAACAGAGACAAATGTTCACTCTTTTATCCTTGTTAAAATTCTGATTATTCCATAGTATCTGCCAACACCCAAAATTAGTGTTTATTATTGCCAAATTTTGGGTGATTTTTTACATAGCAGTACGTAACCAGAACAGTAAATCTTGTCAAGAACAGACACAATATATGTAATTAATTAAAAGTGACAATATTGAGATGAAAACCACTGGTTCTATCACATAGACAATTTTCTAAAGATGATCAGTTTATTACTTTATTTTAAAAACCTGAGAAGATAAAATATATTTTCAGGGAATTTTAATTATAAAAAAGTTCAATTTTGGTCTCCTCTGAGACTAAATATGTCTTGAGAGTTGAGATCATTACTCAATATTCTGATTAGGTTCTTAATGCCATTAGTTAATGAATAAGTACATGAATTAATGATTGAAATAGTAACTGATATGCAATGACATTTCCTCTATACTAATTAGAATTAACACTGGATATTTAGACTTCTGAAAGTTATAACATGATTATAGAGTAGCTAATTCCCCCAAAAGAACACACACATACACACACACACTCAATTAATGAGATTATAAAAGACATGGAGTAAGATATATTAGTTCAATTTTTTTTTGCCTTAATGAATGGCAGGATGCATTTACAAAAACTTTGCAAATAATTAATAGCAGCATATCCTGAAAATTCACAATATCAAACATTTTCCACCATTTTTCAACCCCAAAAAATGAGAATTCTAATTCTCTACATAATAGACTTCAAGTATGAAGAGGTTTCTCAACCAGTTACCATTAATGTAGAGAAATCTGGCATTTAAATTGTTCCTCTATAATGACACATTTAAAATGATTCAAAATTTAAGCATTTGACATTATCCATCTCTGTACCATTTGAAATATTGTTTGTGACTGAATTGCTTGAAATAGTTAAAGCAATCTCTTAAACTAAAAACGTTTTTGTATATAATGCTATTGGTGTGGTGCATCTGACATCTGGACCAATTGTCAGCTATACATAATTATGTCCCTTAATGGTTCCATGCATCTATTTCCAATCCAGTTCAGACCTTGTAATTAAAAACTCTTTAAATAGGATACAGCTCTTTGGATAATGCAAAGTCCTCATTGAATTCAAAAGAGAGATGCACTATCACAGAACCTTTGTCTGTAAAATGTCATTGCATTTCAAAGTTTTCATCTTGCTTGCCTAAAAGTATTATCAAGTGTTCTATATATATCCACTAGGATAGCAGTTTTATAAGATTTGAGGACCTCTACTTAATGTATAAATACTTCTGGCACATAAGATTTCCTACTTAAAATGCAATTAACTATAGCCAAAATATTTAAGTGACCCTTTCTTTAAATTGATAATAACATTTACTGTGCTGATGGATAGACAACAATAAAACGTTATCAAGGATTAGCTGTTAGACTGAGCCATTTGTAAGGTTTCTTCACTAACTAGCTTTATCAGTTTTATTCCCAGACACATAAAAAATTGCAACAAGTCAGATCTTCACAAATGGTTGAAAATATAAATCTTGAATGTCTAACAACATACTCCAGATTTTTACATCACACATTTTAGTAAAGGTTACAAATTCCAAATTCTCTATAATAAAATATATTCTCAATATTCCTTTCCTCTTCTATTGGAATATCAAACAATTACCAACTATCTTCACACTATTTATGGGATAAAGTATTTTTTTGATTTCAGAAAAGTATCAAGCTACTTAGTCCAAAAAGATTCTCTTTCCTCTTTCAAGCTACTGAATCCAAGAAGATTGCTTTATAATCTTGGACTGAATGACAGGAAAAAAAAATCATTTCTTGTTCATATATGTATTTTATATCATTAATTTCTTGCTGCTATGCAAATCAGTTATGAGCAAACTATTACCTAAGTATCAACTTCCTATTTTCATAAATAGCTTAATGGAATTTTTATGGAGTGTTAATGATCATTTATATATAATTCTGTCTGGCTGACTTCATACTACAATGGCAAGGGTGAGTAGGTACAACAATAATCTAGTTCACAAACCTAAAATATTTCCTATCTGCCTCTATAGGAGTTTGCTGATACCTGACCCAGATCATGAGAGTTATCATAATGTCTATTTCTTATAAGCAAGTGTTGTTACACTTTTTAACTTGTAAAATACCTAAATTTCTATTAAAAATTCTTTTTTTTCCAGTTTGTTCAGAGCTGGTTTATTATGCTTGACATCAAGAATACTGACTGATCAAAAAGTGTTTCTGAGGAATGAAACAGGAGTGAGGGATAGATCCTCTGGGAATTGTGGGATATTTGGGAAATTTTAGCCACACTAAGGTGAGTAAAAAGCATTTGAGACAGCTATTTAGAGACAGAGAAGACAGTACTTTCACATTACATAAAGCTTCACAAGCAGTTAATATTAACTGTGTCACCTGAAACCCTGAGATAAGTGAAGGGAATTCTATCTGCTATTGTAGAATAATTTGAATACCGTGAGGAATGTAAGAACTGTGAAATAGGATGCATACTTAAGACAATACGGGATTATGTAAAATAAGAAAAAGTATTTCTGAGTTGAGATAAAGTTGGTTTCTCTTATTTACAACCAAGAACCTCAACTGATCCATGTCACTCAGAATGGACAAGTCAATGCCTTCCATAGCCCAAGATTGACATTGTTCTGACAGCTTAATGATCAAAAATGGCCATGATTTGCTTTCAATATGTGAAATAAAAGTATTGTGAATAGTCTATCCAAACTAAAATATTTTCCACTTTACCTATAAGAAACTAGTATCTATGAGGATAATTCTCTAAATAATAAGGGTTAAAAAACACTGGCCCTCCCTGGTGGCGCAGTGGGTTAAGCGGCGCACTAGGAGGCAAACCGCAGCCACTGCAGCACGAGTTCGATCCCTGCCGCTGGCCAGGAAGGTGACCCACATGGTGTGGCAGACCTCTCCTGCCTTGCCCACTGCTCCCCTCAGTGGTGTGTTTCGGTTAATCTGCCTGTTCTGTTCCCCACCCTGTCTCGGGTGGATCTTCTCACCCCCACACCTCTGGCCTGTACCCCAGTGCTTGTATGCATAAATAAATAAAATCTTTAAAAAAAAAAACACCTTATAGTGTTTATTTCAGTGTTTATTTACAGAGTTAGAGTAACCTGCTTATGACTGATATGCAGCTTCTACAGTACCATGTAAACCAAATCTAAGGTAGTCAAGTGAGTGTATGAGCTATTACGTTTATCCATGTCAATAAAAAAAAAATGCTACTTTACATCATTAGAAATATTAAAACTAGGCCTCCTGGGTGGCGCAGCATGTTGAGTGTTGCGCTGGGAAGCATCCGTGGCACAGCAGCATGAGTTTGATCCCCCATCAGGGAAGGGACCCACATGGCACAGCAGACCTCACCTGCCTTGCCCACTGCTCCCCTCAGCAGTATGTTTCCATAGATCTGCCTGTTCTGTTCCCCACTCTGTCTCTGGTGAATCCTCTCACCTCCTGAGACTCTGGCCTGTACCCTAGCTCTTGTGTGTGTGAAAAATAAATCTTAAAAAAAAAGATAATTAAAAACAATGAAACAGTAATTTATTTTGTGTTAGCACATCCATATTTATTTTCTATTATCCATCTTTAGAGTGGTCTAATGCACTATTTTTCCTTGCTTTGGTAGTTCTATGGTACAGAGCAAAAAGCAGTGGTTGCTAAGTGTACGTAAGATAATGTCCCTATTTGTTTGTCAAAGTATACACTAACTGAAGAGAGCTTGTTAAATTATCCTGTCAATAAAGGATGGAGAAATATGTTAAAGTGTATGAGGCAAACATGTTAAACCCAATAGAGCTAAAAATATTAAACAAGAAGAAGAAATGGAACCCTTGGAGTAGGAAAGCGATAACCTCTACAGATGAGAGACAATGCCCACGTTCATAAATGGCATCCTTAATGAAGACTTTTAGAGAATGCAGTTGGCAATCTTACACTGAATGCTGTGATCTTGGAAGTTTCATGAAAAGATCTCATTCTTTCATTTGACATAAAAATCAAGCAGCTGCTAGCTTTACAAGACTATGTTAGCTCATAAAATGTACATGTATATAGTGTCTGATAAACTGACTTTATCCAGAGCTCATTCCTACATATATGAGATTGCTTCAAATGTTTTAAGCCATTAAAAGAAATGACAAGGATGGTTTAAAGGAGGGGAGGGGTGAATCACTGATGATGAAATTGAATAAATCATGGACTGATGGAGGATCGAAAAATTACGTTTGTGATACCTTTGCACCCCAGTGTTACAGAGTACTCTGCTACATGACCCATATGTAGCTTCTATAGTACCATGTACTCTAACGAGTATTTATTACTTCTGTTAATAAAAGAAGAAACTATAAGAGAATCACATTTTCTAGAAGTTATAAGAGTAGAAGGACTAAAGTTGTTTTTTTTTTTTTTTCCAGATTTATTTATTTATGCATACAAGAGCTGAGATCCAGACCAGAGTCATGGGAGGTGAAAGGATTCGCCAGATATAAAGCCGGGAGTAGAAAAGGCAGATCGACTGGAATACACTTCTGTGGGGAGCAGCAGGCGAGGCAGGAGAGGTCTGAGGTGCCATGTAAGTCCCCTCCGTGGCCGGGGATCGAACTCATGCTGCTCTGCCGCGGACGCCTCACACTGTGGCGTTCAACCTGCTGTGCCACCAGGGAGGCCCCTAAAGTTTCTTATACAAAGTAGATATTAACTAAAGATCATTTGATATCAATTTTGAAGTAGCTATACCATTTTAAAATGATTTTTAGGTTGCTGGGGCCTCCCTGGTGGCGCAATGGGTTAAGCAACACACTGTGAAGCAAAACGCAGCCAACTGCAGTATGAGTTTGATCCCTACTACTGGCCAGGGAGTTGCACCACATGACACCGCGGATCTCTCCTGCTTCACCCGTTGCTCCGCTCAGCAGTGTGTTTCATTCCATCTCCCTGTTCTACTCCCCGCTCAATATCTGCTGATTCCTCTCACCTACCCCCCTCCCCACATCTCTGACCTGTACCCCAGTTCTTGTATGCATAAATAAATCTTTAAAAAATAATAATAATAAAAAAGAATGACACAGGTTTCTGGACTTCAGTGCTATTATTCATAATAAGTAATATAAAAAGAGAATACTTGTAATAGAGTGACTTTCAATTTAACATATTCAGGTCTAGGTCACTTAAATATCATTTTCAGACATAGTATGTCAGTGTTCATTCAAGCAACAGAAACATTTACTTACACTGGGCTGCTGCTTAATATAAATAATTATTAAGCTATAACAGAAGAGTAACTACAAAGAGGTAAAGAGAACTCTCAAGGGTACACTCAGGCTGAGGGAAAACAACAAATGAAGGATAAACTTGGAAGGGAAGACTTTCCCAAGGCTAGATTTTAGCCTTCACTGGCAAGTGTATGATCGCAGCACACAGGCTAATAGAGATGTTGGTCAAGTTACGCAGATTCCAGCTTACCCTCAGTCAATGGGGAGTAGAAATTAACCCTCCTTCCAACTCCTAACATCTGTCCCACTATAGCCGTACTGAATTTCTCTCCATCTTCATACATGCACTGACTTTCTTTTATTTTTTCATATAGATTTTTTTAAGATTTATTTATTTATGCATACAAGAGCTGGGGTATAGGCCAGAATGCAGGGAGGTGAGAGAATTCATCAAAGACAGAATGGGAAGCAGAACAGGCAGGTCAACTGAAACACACTGCTGAGGGGAGCAGCAGGCAAGGCAGGAGAGCTCTGCTGTGCCAGGTGGGTCCCCTCTCTGGCCAGGATCAAATATGAGCTGCTGTGCAGCGGCTGCTTCACAGTGCAGCTCTCAAACCACTGTGCCACCAGGGAGGCCCCATTCTATCTTTTAATAGACATTTCTTTGTCTATTTTTTTTTAATCACAGGAAGTTTCTTCTTCCTCAGTTTATACCTTAGTTCTTATTCTTTGTTTCCTAAACTAACTTATTTACAAACTAAACTTCCCTTTCTAGGCTTGGTTTAAATGTCACAAGATTTAAGGAGATTCTCCACGACCACTACCAGAACATAAGTTAACTACTCCTGAAATATGTTCCCAGTTTAGGAAGTCTGATAATCATATACAAAAAAAAAGTAATGAATTAATGACAGAGGAAATGCATGTTGAATTAAGGAACAAATAAATAAAATTAAGTGAATCAGATACAAAGAGCTAAGCTACTTTGAAAAAGTAAGAAAATATAAACTAAGATGAGGATCAGTTTTACCCATTGGCTTACTATATGTTGGGAGATTACTGATAAATTTTGACAATATCTCTATTTCTTAATTTGTAGAAAAACTCATAAAAAAGTTTATCTATACCAACTTTAGTAGGCTGGAAATCTCCATCCCCTAAAATATCCACATAGTAATCCTAAAATCTATGGATATGTTAGTTTATATGGCAAAAAAAAAAATTTGCTGATGTAATTATATAAAGACTCTTGTGGTACAAAGGTTATACTGAATTACTAGATGGGCCTACTGAACTCACGAAAGTATATACAAAAAGGGAACAGTGGGGTTATTGTCAGACTGAAGGCAATGTAAGAAGGGAGAAGGACAGAAGGATGGGTGCATGAGATGGGGCGTGGGGGTTAAAAGATTCACTCTTTTGGCTTTGAAAATAAAGGAAAAGATCATGAACCAAGAAATTCAGGGAACTTCTAGAAAGCTGAGGGAAAAAAAAACCTTAATTAAAAAAAACATGGTTTTTGAGGACTATCTTATGACCTGGCTGCATTTGATGACATTTATGATTGTCAACTTTTTCTCTCTGTTTACACTGTTATTCTGTTTGGTATTTGTTTTGTTTTTTTTAAAGATTTATTTATTTATGCATACAAGCAGTGGGGTACAGGCCAGGGGTGCTGGGAGGTGAGAGAATCCACCAGACAGAGCAGGGGGCAGAACAGGCAGATGGACTGAAACACACTGCTGAGGGGAACAGCGGGCCAGGCAGGAGAGGTCTGCCTGCGCCATGTGGGTTACCTCCCCAGCTGGCAGTAGGGATTGAACTTGTGCTGCAGTGGCTGCAGTTTGCTTCATAGTGCATTGATTAACACACTGCACCACCAGGGAGGGCCCCCTGTTTGGTATTTGAAGGTACATGCATGTATGTATGTAAATTGATAGATATTCTAATTTGTTGCTGTATTTTTATTTGGGACAGATAGACAAGATGGTGGAGAATGGCAGAGAAGAAACAGAAGGCTAAATGCTTAGAAGTTTGTTTTGTACTTAGGAAACAAGTAAAAATAATTTAAAATATACTTCTTCTAGAGCATCCAATTTGTTTCAATCAGTAGATGAATAATGCAAATGATGACACATACAGTCTACTCCCAACCTGATTATCTGCTTAATCATTACATTCATAAAAGTAACAAATGTCTCATTCCATTAGCAACTAAGATATTTACTTCAATCAAGTAATTATCAAAGAAAACCAAAGACAAGTAAGATAGTTCTTTAATTAGGTGAAAGCATTCTGATTTCAAATACTAAAGTAGTCTAAAATTACATCTTTTTACTTTTATTTCCAGACCAAACACTTCTAAGACCTGACAGTATGTTAATACTAAATTCTTATTTTTGTTTTTTGTATTCAAAAGATAAAAAGAAAATGAAAATTTAAGATAAGTTTAAATGCAAAAAAAATATTTTAGAAATTAATATATTCTTAATAAAAAATAAGGGAAATGGATTTTTTAAAAGTTATGGCATGCTATTAAGAAGGAAATCAAGGAAAAAATAAATCATGTCAACTCTTCAATAAACTAATTGGTACCTTCTCTTCATAGAAGAATATTCTCTTTAATGAATAGATAAAAATCAGAGCCTTCTCCAATAGTAATATGAAATAGGTCAATAAGAATATGAAAAAAATGTTCAATTTCATTTATTTTTAGAAAAGTGCAAAGCAAAACCACCATGAGAAGTCACCTCCCAACCATGAGAATGGTCTACCTCAAAGACTGGAAAGAGCAAATGCTAAAGCGGAAGGGATGAAGAAAAAGGGACATTTGTGCACTGCTGGTAAAAATATAAACTGGTGCAGGTTTTATGGAAAACAGCACAGAGACTTAAAATTTGAAAAATAGAAATACTATATAAACCAGCAATACCACTCAAACTCAATCTTTCATTTCTTCATCTACAAAATGATAATAATTCCTTTGTAATACTGGTAGTAAAATTAAGTGAACTAATTCTATTCAGATACAAATATACAAAAAAGATGACAATCATTTGACCTTTATATGGTAGCTTTTCAGTATTTATGCAGACCTTCAATTGTTGTTTCTGCTGACCTACTAATGGATTCTCAGAAATTTTTAACTTAGAGCTTTTAAAAAGCTACTATTTACTTTTCTGTAAATAGAGATATTCAGCTTATTTTGACGTCTGAAATAATTATGATACATTATAATTTCCATCAAACAAAATTTATTAGTGGTACCCTTTCCAAAAAAGCATTATGATTATAAAAAAATATTATTTCTCCTAGTGCAAAGCCATTTTAGAATAATTTCCTGGTCAATAAAGATGTTTTCCTTATAAATTTAATGCACATCATTTTGGTCAAAGCAAGAATGGAAGTTGATTACATGTCAGTGTCCTGCTTTATAATTGCTATGCTGTACTGAAAATCTGGAGCAAGATTATAAAGCAGATGTTTCCTGGTTTGTTCATAAAATAGAAATCTTTGTTTCATAAAGTATTTTTAATATGTACCTAATATATTTTTTAAATAAATGAAAATGTTAAAAATACAAAATGGTAAAGCCCACTGCTTTTGTTCCATCATTTCTGCAGATTCACTTAGTAATGACTGTGTGCACAGAACATCCCATCCCCCACCATAACCTCAGGGTCTACTCTCAAGGTCCTCCCAGCATGAGCAACCAGAAACTGCAAGCAAACCCCAGGAAACACAGTCATTATAGCAAGTCAAAATGAATTCTGGTTTTGCTTTATATTCCCATCTTGGGGAGTCGAGAGAGATACCTATTTAGAATTAGCATAATATCTGGTGCTTACCTGCTACAACAAGACTATGCAGTTTCTCTCTCTCTCTCTCTCTCTCTCTCTCTTTCTCTCTCTCTCTCCCCACCCCACCCCCTTCTCAGCAATGGGCTCCATCTCTTCCCACTAGAAACTACTGTTTCCACAATGAGCAGTATAACAATAGGCAATATGCAACTGCAACACGGCTAAGTGCAGAGTCTGAAGTGATACCCACTTCTCCACAGCATGTTCAGACTTCCAGACTTCCCCCTAAAGCTTTCATCTTGTTACTGTAGGAATCCTGGGGAGAAGATCTAAAGCAGAAAAATGAGCAGACCAAAAGAAAATTAAAAATAACCACAATACACAGCTTCTTGAGACCACAGGGAATATAATACCACAAGGAGAAAAACTCTCCAGAATCTGACCACAAAGATATGGGTAATCTTAAATTCCTATAAGATGGAGGGTTCAAAATTGTCATAACAAAGAAATTTAAAGAAATGGAAAAATGCAGAAAAGCAACCAAATCAAAATGATACAAAAGAAATTCTGGAAAGCTATTTAAAAAGATACCACAAATTTCAGAAAAACAAATGAATGTCATGAGAAATAAAATTAAGGAGCAAAGCTATAATATTCCTATATTACTTAGTAGAAAAATCTAGATGGCCTTAGATTTGCTGATGACTTTTTAGCCATTACACCAAAGAAATGATCCATGAAATAAAAAATTTGATAACTTGGACTTCATTAAAACTAAAAACTTCTGTTCTGCAAGAGACTGCCAAGAGGATTAGATAAACAAGCCAGACTGAAAGAAAAGATTTGAAAAAATATATATCCAACAAAAAATTTATCCAAAATACAGAAAATAAAATTTGATAAGAAAACAATTAATTAATTAAAAAAATTTCCAAATACTTTAATAGACACCTCACCAAAAAGACACACAGATGGCAAATAAGCATATGAAAAGATGATGCATGACCATGTCATTAGGAAATTTCAAATTAGAACAACAGATGCTACTACACACCTATTAGAATGGCTAAATCAAGAACACTGACAACATTTTGGCATTTCCTTACAAAACCAAGCCTTCTCCTATGATATAATCCATAGCCATTTTTTAGATATTTGTCCAAATGAATTAAAAGTATATGTGCACATAAAAGCCCATACACAGATGTTTACAGCAACTTCATTCATGAGTCTCAAAACTTAGAAGAAACAAAGATGTTCTTCCATAGGTGAATAAAGTATCGTATATGCCAACAATGACATATTATTCAGTAGAAAAAAGGAATGCATTATTAAGCCAGAGAAAGACATGGTCGAATCTTAAGGGCAAGGCACTAAGAAGTCAATATGAAATTGCCTCATACCATATGATTCCAACTATATGATAATTTGGAAAAGGCAAAAATCTATGAAGACAGTAAAAATATGGTTAGTTGCTAGGGGACTGAGAGAGAATAGTAAATAAAATTACACAGGATTTTGGGGGCACTGAAATTACTCTGTATGAAACTTTAATAGTGGATACATATCATTATATATTCAATCAAATCCATAAAGTGTACAACACCAAGAGTTTACTAATGCAAGCTATGGACTCAAGATAATAACAATGAGTTCATGTAGGCTCACTGGCTGTAACAAATTCAGCCTTCTAATGAGGGAGGATGACATCAGGGGGAAGTGATGCATGTGTACAGACAGGAGGAATATGAGAAAATCTTTTGTCCCATCCTCTCAGTGTGACTTTTTTTTTTTTAAAGATTTATTTATTTATGCATACAAACACTGGGGCACAGGCCAGAGGTGTGGGGGGGTGAGAGGATTCACCACAGAGAGCAGGGAGCAGAACAGGCAGAACAACAGAAGTACACTGCTGAGGGGAGCAGCGGGTACAGCAGGAGAGGTCTGCCACACCATGTGGGTCCCCCTCCTGGCTGGCAGCAGGGATCGAACTCATGCTGCAGTGGCTGCGATTTGCTTCGTAGTGCGTTGCTTAACCCACTGCACCACCAGGGGAGGCCCTCAGTGTGACTTTGAACCTAAAACTGCTCTAAAAGATGTCTTGTAGATATTGTAAACAGAAATAAGTCACTAAAATAAATATTTGACACAATAAATACAATATTTTTGGAAAAAACTGATTAACTACATAGTATTAATGTGAGGAGGCCACCCACAAAAGAAGTGGATCTATAATAGATTTTAAATAAGAAAAATGTCTCAAGAGACAAGAAGCTACATCAGGGGGCTCTTAAGTATACCTAATACCTAAAAGGAATTCCAGAACAGAGAAACACCAGAGTTGAAATAATATTCCCTGAGTTAAAACCTAATAGCTGACCAAACTCAGAAATGCAGACTGTAAGATGACTCACCTGGGAAGTGAATTCTGAGTTCTGAACAAGCAAATTTAATCCATTCACATATTGTAAAAATGCATATAGATCAAAGATGGGGCTAGGGAGAAAAAAGGCAGTAAAGTACCAAAAATAAGGGCAAAATAATAAAATCATAAATAAAAACATAGCATAAAGCAGCAAACATAAGTTCATTTTTAAGCTAATACTAATGTATTGGTAGTCCAATAAGCATATGTGGATTGACCACACAGTTCCCCAGTTATAGCATCATCAACAGCATGCGCCATTCTCCCACTCCCCTTATATTATCTTACTCAACATTTATTATCTTAATTTTATAATTGCTTTGCTTTCTTATTATGCATGTATAAGTACAACTACATTAACTTTCAATTCTTAGCAAGTATCCACACTGCTATGTAACAGAACATTCATTTTCAGTGCTACATAATACTATAAGGCAGCATAATATTAAGCTCCATTAGTTGGAACATTTGCATACACCATCAATTTATTTTGAGGTTAACATTATATCATTGTTTGTGTTTTGAAAGCATAAGATCTCCCTCCGTCTTCAGGTATTGTTATCACCTGGTGGCACCCACCATCACATAATGTCCATTTATTTAAATCAAAAAACAGTTAGGTCATTTCTAATTCTTTTAGAAACAGTTACCATGTTGCTGTGACTTTTCCTCTTTCAATTCCCCAATACAAATATACAACTTTTTACTCTTAGGTATTAACCATACACAGATTGCTGAAACATACGGTATCATAAGGATAAATTTTGCACACACACAAAAAAAGTTAAATTGTTTTTGAAAAGTTGTACCATATTACAAATTAGATGCAGAGATAGAAACTAAATTTGGAGTAAAGCTAGTTTTCTTTTTTTCTACCTGATGTAGTGTGAATACCTGGCTTGAAGAAAAATTTGATAATTTTCTAGTGGCGATCTTAAATATGTTGGTTACTACATTTAAACAAGGCATACATAGTATTAAGTTGTCTTTGTACAGAAGTAAAATCATGTTCTTTATGTATTTTCATTTATAATAAAGGTAAAGTTTGGATCTTAATCTCAATCCTAAATCTATTTCTCTGGTTCTGATTTGGAGAAAAAAAAAAAAAAACACATTCTCCTCTGGATGTTTACAAACCAAGAAATCTACAACATTTTCAATTTGTCATACAACAATAATGCAGTACCAACATAACACATCATTGCTGCAAACCAAGACAACTGAAAGAAAATAAAGCAACGAAAAATAAAGTGCGTTATGAAGAAAATGATATTTCACTATCAAAATCTGTAACAGTTTCAATGTTATCAACAAAACAGTCACCTCTGAGTTTCATTATTTACTTCCTGATAGTATATGCGTTGAAATTATAATTTATCTTTCTTAAGTGTACAATTACAAAGATGGTCGCAGTACAAGAAATCATTACATAGTGTCCTTGAATGATGTTCCATTGTTGTTGGAATAAATTTGCATAACTGGCAGCTTTGAGCTTCCTAAAACTCCTTGGCAGAAATAGTGTTCCAATTGTTTTTTTCCAGAACCAAGATGACAATGCTCTTAAGTAAGATTGTCACTAAATTTCCTTTCAAATTCTGACTGCATGATTGAATAAATATTGTCTGCTGAAACTGGCTGTGAAGATAAGTATTTCATGACAGTTAATATATTTCATGTGCAAATGAGTTGGCCTCTTATTATATTGGAAGCAAGGAAGAAAACGTTTGCTATCTACTTAATTTAGAATGTACTATCAAATGAGATGCATAAGTTCCTGAAATTAAATAGCTATCATATTGCATTGTGTTATTAAAATGACACATTTTGTACTAAGGACTATTCAAGATAATATACTGATTTTAGTGTGTGTGCATGAAGTAATATCAGGAATTTCTTATTAAATTACTCAAGTAGAACATATATATATATGTATATATTGTAACTTGGTTTGGCCCCTGTACTTTGAAATTTTCATTTAAATAACTCTCGACCTTTAAATAATCATATATTTTTCATGAACGTACCTAGATCGCTTGGAACATTAAAAAAGTGTGTGTGTGCATGTGAATATATTTCTTCTACTGTACATAAGACACATTAGATTTTAGTTTGATTCTTACCTGCTCTTTCTTTGTATATACTTAATATACAATAATAATTAACAATAAATTATCTCAATTTAAAAATATAGTTTCCACTCATTAAAAGACTCAGAATTTTTTCCCACATAGTATGAATTTTAGGTCTAAAAGGCATTTTTAAATTAAAAGTATGCAAGAAGTAATATGTTAATATTCATATTTAAAGAATATATGAAATATTTCTCATTCCCTAAAGGCCAGATTCCATATTTGCCAATTCAAAAATACAGTGCTTCATGTTTCCTTAACACCTCTCCCTTCTTCAAAGAGAGGTATGGTATTTTATACTGTCTATGCAACTAATAGTCTTTTATGAAAATGCCCATTTTCCTATAAACCTTTCTTTCTGTTAATATCCATTCCATGGTGGGCCTGCTCTGAGAATGCCCTAAATTTTCTTTCTTTGCTAGCTGATAACCCCCTTCTTATTAGTGTTTCTAATTAGAGACTTTTGACAAAATTCACAGCAGTAATTCCCCTCTTGTGAAATATAATTGCCTCTTAATATGTACAGAATTGTAAAGAGATGATTCTGAAAAGAACACAACACAGAAATATTATTTGAATTCTTAGAATTTTTGACTTTCTGAACAAAGGGATTAGTGACTAGCAAAGATTGCACCTTGGAGAAAAGTTCACACTTAATGTGTGAGAAAGTAGTAGGGGAAGTAAAAGAATGGTAGGTAGGTTGCAAAAGAATATACTGATAACCTTTATCATGTGATGAAAGGTAAAAGAGGGGAAGAGTGAAAGTTGTATGATTGTTGAAAAATAGAGAAAAGAAAATCTGAAAGTGACAGTGAGCAAAATGCCCCTCTACATTGGGGAGGAAATAAATGATGATACATAGGGAAAAGTCAAACTGTGTACAGATTGAACAAATATTTAATCTATTCTCTCAAAGTTGGTCTCTATATTGCTTAAGTTTAGTTTTAAGCAAAATAAACCAATGTTTTAATAGTTGTTCTTAAGCTATAAATAATCTGAAAGAAAAGACATGTGATTCTCTAATGAGTCACATATTTCTTTATCACTCTATGCTGAGACAATCAAAAAAAAATATTAAATGGAAAGTTGAGAAACTGTGTGACTTAGTTTTAAGCTATCTCAAAGAATCCAGTCCTTCTTTACCATAGTATAGAGTTTAACATCAGAGTTCTCCAGAGAAATGAAATAGATATATGAATAATATATATATATATACATCTCACTTCATTATATATATATGTGTGTGTGCATCATATGTGTGTGTGTAGAGAGAGAGGTTTCTATTAAGGAATGGGAACCAGATAATTTTAAATTTATACCCTCCAGACTATAAACTCAGGGAAGAGTTGGTACTGCAGTTGGTCTTTTTGCTTATTTTGTTTTGTTTTTTTTATGAAATTAGTAAGGCAGAACAGGAGGCTGAAAGTGTATGCAGGACTTTCTTCTCCAGGGAACCTCAGATTTTGTCCTAAAGCCTTCAAATGATTGGATAAGGCCCATCTAGATTCTCAAGGGTGATCTTTACTTAAACCAACTGATTGCATCAGACAGTCCCATGCACAAAATATGTTCACAAGATAACTGGGCACCATCGCCTGGACAAGTTTACAAAAAAATAAAATAAAATAACAATAGAAAAACAGAATAAAAATAAAGAAGAGAAGGGGGAAGAAAGTAAGTATGGAAAGAATGTTGCATTAAAAATAAGATTATGACTGAAAATGACATTTTCAGTCTGAGATAATTTGTTAGTTTATTTTTCTAGACCACTTCATTTTCCCCTGAAGATGAGAACTGGTTCAGTGGACTTTCTCCCTCTTTTCAGGTCAATGTTGGGGATATTGCAGAAACCAAAAATAAGTTGAAGCATCTCTCATATTCACATGAAAGTTCTAAGAAAACTTTTTAAGTTGGTTTTTGGGTACCAGAGTAAATGGAGACATTAAAGTGAAATAGATTTGAGTGTGAATACAAAAAAAAAATTTAAATATATCCCTGCTTCTCCTTCATATTTCCCTTGATACTCAGTAGACAAAGAAAGGCAGAAAAATAGTGTCCAACCCAATATGGACAAGACCCTTTGGTTATATAGAGACAGTACCTAAGACTTATCTGGGCAAAGCGTCCAACTCCTTATCAGCTTTACTCATTTGCTTGCATTCTGAGAGCCGGGTGATATGAAAGAAGCATAATGGCATAACCACAGACCATAGTCTTGTAAGTTCTCTTCCAGAATATGGAAGAGAAGAATATGGTTGGTACCTACCTAACACTCATCATATAAGGTATAGCTAACATCTGGCTTTAGCTGCACCTCTTAGTACATATCTACTCCCATGAATTTACCGCCAAAAAGATCAGTACTGATAGGACCATAAAATAAACACTTGATTGCTGCAATGAAAGAGAAGCAAAACATATAAGGCATAATTAGTCCATATAATCAACAATTATCTAAAAGTATTTAATATCTACAAAGAAATAAAGGAAGACATTGGAGCCAGAATAAAACACACATCAAAAAAAAAGATAGAAAAAAGAAGGTATTAATGGAAACGAAAAGCAATAGTTTAAAGAACTGAATATATGGGATGAATTCTAGAGAGGAAAAGAGGGGGGTGAATTAATGACAAGCAAGTTTAGGCCTGATAATGGTCTCAGATTTTAGGAAGAGAAGAAAATTTAAGAGAAAAGTAAAAGATATGAAAACTAGAAGCAAAATTGACAACACTTACAGATATATTTAGAAATAAAGCAAGACAAAGCACTATTAGAAATAATTACTGAACAATTTCTCAGAATGACAGAATGATGTAAAATCTTGAGTATTATAAAGTGCCAAGCAGGATTTCACAGTAAACTATATTCATGAAATTTTAAACCAGAGAAAAAATTTAAAAGTGCTGGGGGAAAAGCAAATTAACTACCAAGAAAAAGAATCAATTTGACATTATATATTTTACATACTTTATGTGAAAAAAGAACAGTCATATTTACAGGATTGGAAAAGATTAAACTTCAAATTTCAAACTATCTACCTAGGGAAGTGAAGTAGAAAAATAAGGTTTTAAAAAGCTTACTATATAAATATATACATTTGCTTCATTTAGTATTGAGGTAACATTGTTTTACAATGTTGTCTGTGTGTTAGCAATACAGAGATCTCCCTTCAGTTTGAGTTAGCATACCACACAAACCACCAAAACAACCATACCCCAGTGGTCTTCCTCCCCACTTTATTCTCACCCCTCCCACTTCCCTTCAAGTGTTTATTTGATTTATTTTTATTTTTAAAAAATGAACAAGCAAGTTGTACACTTGAAAGGATCTATTTCATTAATTTACTATTGGCATACATTACTGTTTAAATTTCTTGAATAGATTTATCATACTTGGTTTAAAAACGTACACTAAAGTTAGCTTACACGAAGGCATGCTCCATATACTTGTCGATCTATAAACTATTTCTTCAAGATATTGGTTTACTAGATGGATGAGTCTCTACAATTTCTGCACTAACTTGCTTATATAACATTTAGGAATTATCCCTTTTTCTTGTGGTCCAAAATTAGGGAGAGGCAAAAATATCAAGGAATTTATCCTGACAGGCTGAGACACTTCAGTCACCAAATGAGAAATGATAATTCTTCCTGCCAGAGACCCTTAAAAGAGGAAACTGGCCCTTATAGCCTATACAATGATTTCAAATATTACACTTTGTAATAAAAAAGTCTTAAACTGAAGTGTAGACTCAGTAATAGCCATACAATTAAATATTAAGTACTGATTAAAGAGAAAAATAAGAATGATAATTCTGACATGAAAAATAACTAAGATAGGGGTCTCCATGGTGATGCAGTGGCTTAACCAACACACTATGAAGCAAACTACAGCCACTGCAGCATGAGTTTGATCCCTGCCGCCGGCCAGGGAGGGGACCCACATGGCGTGGCAGAACTCTCCTGCCTTACCCGCTGCTCCCCTCAGCAGTGAGTTTCGGTCAGTCTGCCTGTTCTGCTCCCCACTCTGTTTCTGGTGAATCCTCTCACCTCCTGCAACTCTGGCCTGTACCCCAGCTCTTGTGTGCATAAATAAATCTTTAAAAAAAAAAAAACCTAAGATATATTGTGAATTGAAAAATCTGAACGGCACAACAGTACCCCTTATTTTTTAAAAAGAAAATATATACTGTTTATTTTTTAAACACTATATAGAAATGCATGTTCACATAAAATGAACATGAACGTATGTGTAAGTATATATAAAAATATATGTATGTCTAAATGCTTTTTAAAACATGGAAAACTATGCACACAGTAACTACAATTATTTCCACTGTGACAAGGAAGAATTGGTGTAGAAGGTGAAGATCAGTAAGAGAATATGTTGCTTTATATTTTATTTTATGCACTTTATATTGCTTAAAAATTGTATAATAATACATTTACATATTTCTAGGAAAATCAACAAATTGAAATTCAGCAAGTGCAATATTAGGATTATATTTGTGATGTGTGTGTAAAACTTTCCATATAAGAGCCCAGAACCAATATATACCACCTTGGTAATTGATGTGGAGCTGCAGCTGATTATTTTCTTCTTGGACACTGATGGAGCACTGGTTACTTACAAAGCATGAAAATATAAATTTAAAATTATAAATAAAATAATTTGGGGTGATTATTGACTTGTATTGATTTATATCATTATTTTCAGATTTCATGTAGTCTTTGAGGAACTGTTGTAACATACATATTATAAACATGTATTAGATAAACTTTTTTAAGTTTAAAAAATTTTCCCTAGTTGTTTTCCATATGTGAGAAATGGAGAGATATTCTACCATAAAATGACTTGGGTAAAATGAGTATAGTCCACGCTTCCTGAAATTTTAGATAATACAGTGAAATAGATCAAATTGCAAAGAAGAACCCCTAGTAATGGTCTGATTATATACCGCTTTTTGAAATCCATATTAGAGCAGGCATACCAATTATATTTTGAAATAAGATGCATTAACCCCTGCTACCACTCACTTCTCTTTAATTTTTCTTTCTTAAAGAGGAGATGAGTCATTTGTTACATGATTATTACAAAATGGTCTCTCACTTAGATATTGGAATTAAAAGCATTACTAACTTATTATTCTTTATCCAAGTGGCACACACTGTCTGAAATGAGAAAACTTAACACCAGTTATTCAAAAAAGTAAAGAAAGAGCTTTTATATTGTGTTCAGTGGATAAAGAAAGTAGTGCTATTTCCTTATTTTCTCTTCTAGATTGGGTGGTGATATTAAAAGCCAAATCACTTCTTTTCAGTAAAGACATGGGTGATATATTAGTGCCTTTTTCTGTACACCAATTCATACTAATTAAAGTTAGTCATACTCAGAAATTGAAATTTTATTGGGGAAGGATTACCACCCATTTATCTCAGATGCATATCTATGAAAGACAACATTATATTTAAAACAAAACACATAGTATATATTTTTCTTTTCTATCTTCAAGGAAAAGGCAATGCCACAATTCTTTAAGAAATTGTACTTGAAACAAAAAAAGAAAAAAAAAAGAAATTGCATTTGTATAAACTGACACCTATTCTCCTTTTATACAAATCTCAAGATGAAGTCAGCACAAATGTAATCTTAAAACAATTTTTACATCAAGTAAATATAAATGTAATCTAAGTCAATATTAATCAAAGTAAACATTGATACCTTCTACTACAGAAAAATAAAGTTAACAGTGACAAGTAAACCATATATAAATCAACATTTTAAAAGTGGGAAAAGATTTTGACACTTCCCTCCCCAAATTCATATGTTGAAACTTGAATCCACAAGGTAAGAGTACTTGGAAGTGGACTATTTGAAAGCCAAATAGAGTTAGATTAGGTCATGAGGGTTGGACGCTCATGATGGATTTTGTATCTGTAAAAGAAAAAGATCAGAGCTCTGTCTCTCCACCAAGTGTGAAGAAGGAGAGGAGAAGTGGAAGGAGGGAAGGAGGGAAAATAAGAGGAGGAAAGGGGGTGGAAAGAAGGGAGAAACAACGCTGAAGATCAAGTCCTAGAAAAGGAAACCCAAATAACTATTTAAGTGCTATGCTCAGTCTTACTCATGATTTGAGAAGTGAAAATTAAAGCTCAAAAGAATATTTAACTTGTCACAGAGAAGTGATAAAATAGTTAATATATATTTGCAAGGGCAAGGAGAAACATGAATGCTTACGCATTGGTGGTGGGAGTGAATATTGTTATATGCTCTCTGACAGCTAATTCTCCAGTATCTAACAAAATTAATTAGATGTGTACCTTTTGAACCAACATTTCCCTTCTACACATTTACAGGGCAAAGCAATATCATTATAAGAGATTTTATTGCAGTTTTTTTTCATGATAAAAAAATGCAAACTGCATAAACATATACCATTAAGTACAACAAACACTCAAAGAATGTGAGCACTAAAGTAAATTGAACCATCATCCCCAGCTGTCCTCATATGGGGAATTAATTATAGCACGTGAAAAAAACAAAACAAGCCAAAAAACTAACATTCTAAGCAAATACATAATAATGATGTTTTTGAAGGTAATGACTGCAAAGGCTCACTGTTGAGAGAAGCAGAAGCAGCCTTCCAGTGTCTCCCTACTCTTATCAAAAAAATTAAACTGATAGTTACTTGTTTTCTCTGTTTCTCTCCTTGTTCTGGCAGAATAAAGGAAACTTTTAGGCTGATTTTTTGATGAAAGCTATCTGTGAATGGAATGACATTAAAATATTTAGAAGGATCTTACTCCCACTCACCTGATCCAGGTAAGAACTGAGAACAGGAGCTAAAATACTGGTAATCACTTTCTGTATGATACTGAAGGAGTTTTAGAGGAAATTTGTAGAAATCCAAGTGCATCTTGCTGTATACAAGGAAATGAATGTGAAAGGAGGAAAAAAGACACAACGATTATCAGGAGACGCTATGTGGCTTTGGAGACATATTCAATGTAATAGCATGTTTCAAAAGGTTTTTTTTTAAATTAAAAAGCAATCATAAGTAATTTTGCTACATCTTTTCTTTAAGGGATATTTTAAATGACACAGTTGATAAACCTGAATCATCTCAAGATCAGCTGTGATGTCTTGTAGAGTTTGTTATTATACAACACGCTATTTTACAAAGAAAATCTGAAAACTTTGCAACCCTTGAAGTCCTTCCTATATATTGGGTTGTTGGAAAAGCCATAGTGCATTTTTGCTAGAAAAATACTATGTCGTGGGGCCTTCCTGGTGGCTCAGCGGGTTGAGCGCCTCACTGTGAAACATTCATGACACAGCAACACTTGTTCGATCCCAGGCCAGGGAGGGGACCCACCTGGCACATCAGACCTCTCCTGCCTCACCTGCTGCTCCCCTCAGCATTGTATTTCAATCCATCTGCCTGTTCTGTTCCCCACTCTTGCCTCTGGTGAATCCTCTCACCTCCCATGACTCTAGCCTGTACCCCAGCTCTAGTATGCATAAATAAATAAATCTTTTTTTAAAAAAAAGTATGGCATAGTTTTTCCAACAACTCAATTCATATTGTCCCTTCCTGGTCACAGTCATCAAATTGGTTTCAGGCTCTAACAACTTCTCCCTTTGTTTACTCTCTTTTCTGGTTCAGCTGCAGTCATTGTTGTCCCCAGCCAATTTGTTCTTTAACTGCTGTCAAAGGGAAATTTCTAAAATGCAAATGACATGATACTGCATTACCTAAAAACCATTCTGTATATATTTAGGGATTTCCTGCTAAGTTTATGATTGTCCTTAACTAAATAGTCCACTATGACATGAACAAAATTCCAAGGTAATTTTTTTTATGGTCCGAGAAGAGCAGTAGGTTTTTCAATGACACAGATGATAACTATATCATCCTTAAAAAGTGTACTTTGAGTCCAACACCCATTCATGATGAAGGCTCTCGAAACCCTCGGAATATAAAGATCATTCCCCAACATGGTAAAAGCTATATACGACAAACCCACAGCCGATATCATCCTCAATGGGGAAAAACTGAAAGCATTCCCCCTAACATCAGGAACAAGACAAGGATGCCCACTCTCTCCACTGCTATTCAACATAGTACTGGAAGTCGTAACCAGAGCAATAAGACAGGAAATGGACATACAAGGAATACATATCGGGAAAGAGGAAGTAAAACTATCATTATTTGCAGATGAAATGATAATATACTTGGAAAATACTAAAAGCTCAATGGAAAAACTAATTAAAATAATCAACCAGTTTAGTAAAGTAGCAGGATAAAAAATAAATGCATACAATTCAGTAGCCTTCCTATAAACAAACAGCCAATCCAAAGAAGAAGAAATCAAGAAAAATACAACTTTTACAATTGAGGCCAAAAAAAATCAAATACCTAGGAACCAACCTAACAAAAGACACAAGAGACCTATATAGAGAAAATTATAAAACACTGTTAAAAGAAATAGAGGAGGAACTAGGAAAGGAAAACAACCACCACCAAAACCCAAACCAAGGAATCTACCCAAAGGTCACAAAAACACTAATCCAAAAGAGCACCTGTACTCCTATGTTTATCGCAGCACTATTTGTAATTGCTAAGACCTGGAAACAACCCAAAAGCCCAAAAGTAGATGACTGGATCAAGAAGATGTGATACCTATACACAATGGAATACTATTCAGCAATAAAAAATGAGAAACTAGGGACATTTATAGAAACATGAATGGAACTAGAAGGAATTATACTCAGTGAAACAAGTTAGAAGGCAAGAGAAAAATACTGGATGGCTTCACTATTAGGAGGAGTATGAAAGAGCAACAGCAACAAAAAGAATAAGCTCAAGGAAATGAGCAATTATAACCAAAAGCAAACAAAAAACTCAACAAGACCAAAAAGCCAAGATAAACAAAAGGGACCATGGCAGGGAGGGTAAAGAGGGGAGGGCAAAGACGGGGATGAGGGCAGAAAGAGCACAAGGGACTGAGGTGATGGTGCACAGGTGGAATGTTGGTGGGTACTCCCTGGGGAATACAAATGATGTCAAATATAACTAATTAATTAATTAATTAGGCAGGATGGCTCCTGAAAAAAAAAAAAAGTGTTCCTTTCACCAGACTGAGTTGTTGCCTAGGATGTTAATTATTCAAGCTAATGATAAAAAGAACTTTGTATATATGAGTCTTAAAAATACATATAGAATGTGTTGTCATTATGAAAGAGGGAGGAAGAGCAAAAGGGGGGATGGAGGGAGAAGAAAGAAAACACGGTTAAAATGTAGAAAACTAAGAATTTTTTTTATTTCATTCCATCTGGCCCTTAAATATAGAAAATGGTAGATTTAAAATACTTGGATGTAATAGTACCACTGACTAATAACATGAAATTATTAATAGCAGTTTAAAAAGATACATGGGTAGTCTTCAAGTTTTTAGAAAATTAATTTATGCTTTTTCAATTAATCTCCATTGTACACTTCTTAAAACATCAAACTTACTGGGGTTTTTTTTTGGTTTTGGGTTTTTTTTGTTTGTTTTTTGGTTGGTTGGTTTTTGCTATTCACTTACTCGTTCAAATATGAGAACCTTGAAGAAAACTTAGTCATGTATATTCCTATCACTAGAAAACATGGCTGTGTTAGAAATGTAGTAATTGAAGACATAATAAATGTTTTTCAGGACCTTCCTAATGGTACAAGGAGTTGAGCAACACACTCTGATGCTTCCATAGCTGCTGCATGTCGAGTTCCATTGCTGGCCAGGAAGTGGACCCACATGGCACAGCAGACCTCTCCTTTCTCACCGCTACTCCCCTCAGCAGTGTAGTTCATGTGATCCGCCTGTTCTGCTCCTCACTCTGTTTCTGGTGAATCCTCTCACTCCCATGTCTCTGGCCTGTACCTCAGCTCTTGTATGCATAAATAAATAAAATCTTTTTTAAAAAAATGCTCACCAGTTTTCTAATGTCAGAAGATATCCTTAATTCCAGTCATACTCTGTTAGTGAAGATGTTAACTGTACACACCAAAATTGATATGGTTGTGGGGAATTGCGAAAGGGAGAGAACAATGTGGGCAAGCAGCATGATGGACTATGGGGAGGATGAGTGTATTGGTGGTGCGTGGAATGTGATATAAACATGTGAAAGGGGACCTTAGACCTCTAAACTTATGCAATGTTAAAAACTGTTACCTCAATTTTTAAAAATGTGGTTTTTACTGAAATATTTTAATATACTATTTTTTAAAATATTTTAAATGCTTCTGTACAGCAATGTTTACTTGTCTTTTCAAAAATGTATTTCATATTTTTCATGAAAAATAGAACTATAGTTTTTTAGATTAAACTCTTAAAGTATTGTTCTCTATACTTTACCCATTAATTTTAAATTATTACTGAACGTATTTATTAATGGATTAACTTTATTTTTTCAGGAAATATGACAATAGTTCACTTTCACACTCCATTCCCATTTTAAAAATCCAACAAGCTACAGCTTGAACACTTAACAAAGGAATCTAATTAAATGCTATCTACACCACAGGAAAGGAAGAATATCATTTTTGATTAAAATATATACTTAGATTACATTTTATAGGCAAATACTGCTAGAACTTAACCGTTTTTAGTGAATTTGAAGATATTTAGGCACTTGTTCTTTAGGTGAATATTTAAATATATTTTGTTAATTAAAAATGCTTGAAAACACAGGCAGACTGATGAATGACTGCCAGTCTCATTACCTCTTTGAAATTACTGGTGAAGCCCCTGAAATCAGTATCTTGATGAGCTGTTCAGCCCTCTCAATGCAATTATCACAAAATACTGCTTAAATAGATTTGGTTTTATTATACTCTTTTTAAAATTTAAGCTAAAAGAGGTATGTCAAGAGAACCAGCAGAGACTGGTACAGTCCAAGGAACTTAAACAGCATTAAAGACTAGTTGGTTATTGTCTTTTCATACAAGAATTTGGTCATTTAATTAGTTCATAAGAGGCCACAGAAGAATTTGATCTTATAATTCCAAATGTCAAGGTAAATGTCCCATTAGGCTGTCAAAAAAATGATTATAAATATTCTACTAAAAGTTATTCCTGAATAATCAACAATCATCTTTTAGGATGAAAAAAATGGGAGAGAAAGTAGCTAAGATTTTGTCTTTTAATATCTGTTTCAAACACCTTATAACTGCTATATTTTGATTTTAAAATTATGAAAAGATTATAAAACTTGCTGAAACTTTTTGTTTTACTTATGTCATTGCTATCTTGCTTGGAATCGTCAATTCCTGTCATTGTAGCCTACCATCCTAATTCACTGTTCTTTTATATCAAATGCTTTTGAGTGGTAATTTTAGCTTCTACCGAGCAGATAGAATGTGAGAGTAGTGCCTATTTTCCTGGACAATAAAGAGGGTTTTATCAGTGTTTTCTTTTAAGTTGGTTATGGCTTGAATCATAAAATGGTAACCTCTGATAAAAGTTCAGGGTCATGAGAACACCTCTCTATGTCTCAAAAATCATAATTTTCTAAAGATTATATGTAAAAATTCAAGGGAAAACTAAACCTCTTATAATGAAAGAACATTGGAAATCTGTGTTCTGGACTATCATTTCAAGGTTGTTTTAGTAGCAAATAACTTTCTACACGCCATTTTCTTCTTACAAAACAGAGGAAAGAATAGTATCTTTTTTTTTTTAATTTTTTTT
>JAGFMF010011779.1:93548-118994 GCA_019455555.1 Galemys pyrenaicus
TTTTGGGCTTTTGGGTTGTTTCCAGGTCTTAGCAATTACAAATAGTGCTGCGATAAACATAGGAGTACAGGTGCTCTTTCGGATCAGTGTTTTTGTGTTCTTTGGGTAGATCCCTAGGAGTGGGATTGAATAGTATCTTACCCACACAATGAGTATAACATCTCTTTCTATGATAAAGGTAGGGCAGATTTGCTAGCAGCTCCCTTATATTTGCTAGAAGCTTCTTATATAAGAAACTCCTTATATATCAGGAGTTTCTAACTTTAGGTTTCCCAGCAATAACACACAAGTCTATTGTATAAATGCCTTTCATCTAAACCACTGTGAATCATACCCATGGAGATGGGATACTCGCACCCCTATGTTTATTGCAGCACTGTTTACAATAGGTAAGATATGGAAACAGTCATAATGTCCCAAAAAAGATGACTGGATCAAAAAGACATGGTACATACATATGCATACATATGCATATATACACATACATCTGCACCATACTATGATGTGCAAATGATTTCTGGAGACCAGCAGCCTATTTAAACCCACAGCACATCTCTAACTCCCAATAGCTAGTCTTGAAATTTAAATATAATAAATACAATATTAATTGAGTCTGTGAATATAATTCTATAGCCATGGGAGATTTTTGCAACCTAAGGTCAAATTTTCAAAGGGCATTAGAGGAAATGATACTTTTTGGTACATAAGCTACAACAAACACTAACTCCAGTTAAAAAATATAAAACCACACACTGAAGTTCTATCTACTTTAGTTCCTTTTATCCTTTATTAATACTGAATTTCAGTAAAAAAGTTCCAAAGAATTCTGAAAGCCAAAAAACACAGCCTAAAAAGACAAAGTATCAGAACCAAACTGTAATACAGCAGAGGCTTTGGAATTATCAGATCAAGAATTTAAAAAGCCAGAATTACTATAATAATGTCTCTCATGGAAAAAGTAAAGAACATACAAGAACAGGTAGGCAACAAACACAAAAATAGAAATAAAGAAACAAAATACTATACATCAAAAACTAACAAAAATTAAGAATGCCTTTGATGGGAGATCAGCAGTAGATTAGATATGGCAGAGCTAAAAACTCTGAGCTTGAAGATACGTCATAAGAGTGGTATGGTTTTTGCTTTATTTTTTTCCTCTGAAAATTTCCAGAGATTTTGTGGAGCATGCCTATTTGCCAAGACATTATAGCAATGAAATTGTTAATTCATGCAAAGTATCTTGCAGTGCATTCTGGACATGCCCTGGGTCACATTCAGAATTTATAGTTGAATGGAATACTTTATAAACAATAAAGCAATATAGTAAATGAACCTTTAAAGTCCAAAGAAGTTAAATCAAGGATGAGGTCTCTTTCCTAATGATAAATTCTTCACTGTGAATTAAACTATCCCTGCCTAGGAGACATAATACTGGATCCTACACAGTCCCCTGTGGTATCAGATTCCTTAATTATTGTGGATTTATTTCCTACTCTCTGGCACTTAAGTTTCCAAATCCTCTAAGACACTTGCTACTTCTTTGTACAATTGAGACTAGCAATAGCAAACCTTGGTTGAACTTATGATAATTTATAGAACAATACAATGCATATGAATATTTCAGTTTATATCTCTTGGTACATATCTGAAGAACTATGATAGCCATGCAGGAGAATATTACAGTAACAAAATATGATCAGATTGTTTTTCAGGCTTGGCCTGAGGAAAACATGATTGTGATTCTGCCAGGTTATTAGGACCAAAGGGAAAACTCAAGATTATTGTGGGTTCATAGCAGGCTCATGAAACAGTAATAAAATGGCCAAGAAAACCTCATCTGAATGATGCAGACAGTTGAGGTCATGAGGAAGTGAAGCTACAGTGGAATAGTTGTAAGATCAATGAGTTGAAGGTACAAGTTAGGTTAAAATTTGTTGGAGTTTGGTTAAAAAGAATTATGAGTTATAGAAACAGGAGATTGGTAGAATGTAGTTAATCTGAAAACTGCATAATGAAGAAGGTACAGTTCTCAGCAAAGATGATATTTAGGAATGAGTATAGGTATAGGAGGCCTAAGTAAAATTGAAGGAGAAAAACTGAACCGATGTATTTGGTCATTTCATAAATACCAAAGTCTTAATAATTATAAGAGTATATCTGAGGTCAAAGTATCAAACCCTGGGATAGTTTTGAGAGTACTGGAAAAATTCTGGAATTATCCCAGTGATGTCAAAATGATCTAACCATACCTCCAGGTTCACTAGTGTGTGGTAGCAGACATATGTGAGTTTCAGAAAAAGCAATGACCTCTAGAGCTGAACAACCTAACAAAAATTTAAGCAGAATTTTCAGGAAGATGTGAGTGATGAAGGGGATGTTGATGAAGAAATTGAGTTCCTGAGGGTAGAGCAAAAGCATTAGTGAGAGCTACAAAATGAGATTGGGCTAGGGATTAGTGCTCTCATGAGAGAAAGCCTGAGTGTCTCAGACTTGTGGTGACCCAAATTAACTGAGGTAAAAACCACAGTAGCATCTTTTCAGTAATTATGCTTCCCAATGGATTTTTTTAATTGATGTGGTAATCATGAAAAAATAAATTGTTATGAAAAATGAGCAAATATGTCAGTGTTGATAGAAAATTTAATCACATTGAAATTACAAATTATATACAAATGTTTATGAATAACTAAAAGTACTAATTAATTCTCAATTGAAAATAATATATTCAAGTTTTATTTAAAAATCACAACTACCTAAAGGTGTCCAAAGTAAATTGAAATTTATATGTTCAATTTTATCTAAAGAGCCAAGCTAGGAGGTCAATTACCTTAATATATCTTTAATATGCAATTCTTAAATACATTTAAAACCAGATTGCATTAAGTCTCAGTAACACATTAGGTAATTTCATTAATAAGCTCAATTGAATTATTCATTAACTACCACAGTATTTTTTGAGTTTGGGTGATAATTTTTTTTTTAGAATCAAGGGTTTTTAAATGTTTAGTCTAAATTTATTCAGTTGTATAATCATGCCCTGATAATTAATGAACGTTTAAGTCTAGTCTAGACCAAGACAAGAACTCATAATGCACACTGACTCACCTCAGACAAAAGACAATGAGCAATAACAACAGTGACAAATGCTAATATCTCAAAGAATGTGCTCCATGTGGGACTGTCTCTGGAACAATCTTATTGTTAGCATTTGACAGAAATAGGATTCTGCTGAACAGGAGCTGTTTGTTTCGTGGGACGGCTATGCCGAGTGCACATTTTGATTTCTTTGCCTGCTCAGTCATTACTAGTCCACTTTCCAGTAGATTTCAAAACTGTGAAAAGATTCTACCTGAAATAGTTTCCACAATTCTGAGGAATTCTGTGATTCATTATTTTGTTTTACAGCACTTTGGGAAAGTAATAATGACATTCTTGGGGTGGGAGAGGGGATTCTCAGGGAATACTGTCAAAATTCAAACGTGGTTTCTAAGAGGCATATAAACACAAACTGAGAACCGAGGCAACTTCAGTTTACGGGTATATTTGAACAGGAAAAGTCAAGCTCTGATAGTCCCCTTTATATTTCAAGCAAATTTTTGTAAAACACACTCCCCCCTCCAAAATGACTCAGTCTGACCACAGTCAAAATTATTTTGTTGTGGGGCCTCCCTGGTGGCCTAGGGGTTTAGCCTCTATCACGATGATGTACTATCACAGTCTCAGTTTGATCCCCAGCCAGGGAGTTGACTCACATGGCACACACAGATCTTTCCTATTTCACTCCCTGCCCCCCCCAGCAGTACATGTCAGTAGATCTACCTGCTCTTCTCTCCACTGTCTCTGATGAATCCCCTCGCCCTCCCCACTTCTGGCCTTCACCCCAGTTCCTCTATGAGTAAATAATAAAAAAGAATTATTTTGTTGCATTCTATACAATGGTATTTTTTTAACACTTAAGTGAACTTAAGCTTCTGACAGATTTATTATATAATTTTCCCAGGGCTTATTTGCATCATCAGAGGGAAATTAAAGACAATACAAAAGCAAAAACACAATACCTACTTCAAAATTTTCAAATTACGAAGGAATAAACCTTTAAGTTTAGAATTTTCAGAATATGATGAGGACTACATGGCAAAGAATTTATAGTAATAAGTAAGGTGTGTTTTGATTGCCTAAATTTTTATGTCTTTATCAATATGATGAACTCATCTGAAAAAAACCTCTCCATATCATTTCAGTGATGGGGCTTTCTAAAAAATTCTAGAAATTTAAATCCTATAAATAAAACTGTTTAAGCATTTGTATGTCATTGGGAGAATTTTCTCACCTAAAGCTCTCACTAGGTGACACTGTTTTACCAGTTAGAAATGCTTCCAAGTACGTGTGCAACAGACTGCTAGTGCTTTCCCTGTCTTTCAAATAAAGGAGACACATTTTTTTAAGGATTTCATCTTTATAGATTGATTTTCTCCAAAAATAGCATTAAGAAGCAATAATCTATATTTCCTCTTCTTTGGTTTTAGCCTGACACACAAATCTATAATTAAGTTCTACATTAGTGGCACATGTATCAAGGAGGGAGCCAGGTAATCTGGATTCAAACCCCAATTCTGTCATCTCTTTGTTGTGTCATTTAGACAAGTTAAATGTTAGCTTTTTCTTGTAACACAAATCCTTAACTCCTCACCTCTCCCAACAATCTCTTTACAATATGTCTACTATTCATACATCAGTGTTAGTCAACTCTAATTTTTAAACTCCTCTGTAAGATGTAGTATATATAATCATCTTCACTAGACTAAAATGGCTACTTTTCCTTCACCCTATTAAAATTCATTTTTTCTATGATTTTATGTACCTTTTGATCAATATGGAACCAGTGCTTCCATTCAAAGATGATTTTTCCCCTCCCTTTTATAGTTAAAAATAAACCTGCTTCTTTGAAGCAATCTCTCCTTTATTTTGTTATAAAAAATTAGTCATCCTGTTGATCACATTTACAAAGGTGCACATAACTGGTTTCAGCATACAATTAAATGACATTTAATTTCATTCTAGATTATTTTAAAATTTATCAAACCTCCAAGATTCTCTATACTTTGGCCTAAGTTCCACTGACCTTTTCCCTCTGTTCTATCTCAATCTTCCCCTCTCCCTATAACAAGGCAAAATTTCCCATAAATCATATCAATAACACCTATATTTTCACAGTATCTAAGAATGCTCAGGCACCGGTAACACCTCCTATCATTGGGGCAGAAACTGAGGAGAAATTGGTCAAAATAGGTTAGCATTAAATCTTATCCTCACCCTCAAAGAATATGAAAATTGGGCCTCCCTGGTGGCACAGCAGATTCAGTGCCACACTGTGAAGCATCTGCAGCACAGCAGAGCGACTTGGATCCCCGGCCAGGGAAGGGACACACATGGCACCCAGACATCTTCTGTTGCACCCGCTGCTCCCCTCAGCAGTGTGTTTCTGTAGATCTGCCTGTTCTGTTCCCCACTCTGTCTCTGGTAAATCCTCTCACCTCCCACACCTCTGGCCTGTACCCCAGTTCTTGTATGCATAAACAAATCTAACAAAAAATAAGAACATGAAAATTTATTTTTGCTGCATATACAACAAAGAGTTGATTGGTCTCAAGAACAAGCAGAGATGAGGTGTGGGTATTATACAAGGAAGTGGCCGTACATACAATTAATTAAGACTCCAGACTCCTGAAACCAAAGTGAGGGATACTAGCAGGTCAATATTTACTCTCCAAGCAGCAGTAGGTAGAGGGAGAGCTTAGGTCTTAGAGAATTCCAAAGACTACTTCAAAGACAGGAAGCAACTTTCTCACTCACCTAATGCCCGGAACTTCCAATTAATATTTTAGTTACAATGTGAACAGTAAACCAAGGAAGACAAAACATAGATATAAAGCCTCTAAACGAAGATAGAGACCAAAAAAATGAAACAAAAACAACAATAAAAAGCCTGCAATTTGGAGGACACAGTAATTTTTCAGGACAAACAAAAATTTAAATAGTGACGTAAAATCCTCAAAGCAGTAAGAGAAGATAAGTGTATCTAAGGAAAAAATATCAAAGAGGGCCTCCCTGGTGGACTAAGGGTTAAGTTTCAGCATTACACCATAATGGTCTAAGGAGCTAACCCAACCAGTGAGTTGACCCACATGGCACAGCAGCCCTCTCCTCTCTGGCCCAATGCTCCCATCAGCATTGTGTTTCAGTAGAACTGCCTATTCTACTGTCCACTTTGTTTCTGGAGAATCCGCTCACCTCCTGCACCTCTAGCCTGCATCCCAGTTCTTGTATACGTAAATGAATAAATCTTAAAAAAAAAAAAAAACTTGTAAAGAAAAAATATTTTCAACCTAGAATCCTAGACCAAATAAAAAAATTACCCCAAATGACAGAAATTCATTGGCATGCCAAGGTAAAAACACAAACGAACAAGGTAAATCACTCATGTACATTTTACAGAACACAGCTGAAGGATAGATATTAACTTAAAGGAGTAAACACAGGAATGAGTATATATGGCACAAAAGAGATTACAACACAGAAAAGAAACATTTCCCTGATATATATTGGGGAGGGGGTGCAATAGACATAGATTAGAACAGATTAGATATTTGAATGCAGAGCAGAGCAAGGCCCTTCTTGGTCTGTTTATGGACCCAACTTTCTACCATCACTTTTATTAATGAGACCCATGATGACATGGGTGACATGGATGACATGATGACATGGATGACATACAGCTGATTCGGAATGATGAGATTTACATTGCAATCTGAGGTCTCTTTTTGAAGCAGTATGTTGTCCAGATCCTTCTTATGCAAAAGTTTGCAAAGTAGAGAAAAGTGTCAATCTGCCCAAACGAGAGCACACAACTTTGCCTATGTGCAGTATGCAAGAATGGTACACTGCTTGCTGATAATAAGTATCCTTAAAAACTGGGACTGATAGGGCCTCCCTGGTCACTAAAGCAACCCACTGTAAAGCATACCATAGCCACAGCAGTACAAGTTTGATCCCTGTTCCTGGCAAAGGGGGGTGACCCACATGTCACACTAGACATCTTCTGTTGCACCCACTGCTCCCCTCAGCAGTGTGTTTCAGTCAGTCTGCCTGTTCTGAACCCCACTCTGTCTTTGGTGAATCTTCTCACTGCCTCCCCAAACCTCTGGCCTGGACCCCAGTTCTTGTTTGCATAAATATAATATTTTTTTAAAAAGTGGGACTGAAAATAGAGATAAAATTGTTGTGAGTGGACTTTTTCAAAATTTCACTCTTCGATTCCTTTAGAATTAGTAATTTATGAATGTATTACGTATCAAAATTGAAGAAAATTAAATACGTTATCTTTTGTAAAGAGCACCTTTTAAGTATTTTTGTTCTGAGATTTTAGTGAAAAGTATCTACCTTTATCAACGATTCAGTCCTGAAATTTTGTTTTTGTTCCTTTGTCTATGACTAATAATTCAATGTTAGTCTTTCCTTGAGTGTCAGAAAATATATACATAATGAAATACCAAAATCATTTTAGACTTTTGCATTTTATCTAAGAATGCAAATCACCAATATCAAGGTAATTTCCTTGAGTTCATGATGTCTGTTTAAACTGGGATATTATGCTTTGATCAAAATTATGTTGAGAAAAGTCTTTTTGTTAATACAGAGTGTAAAAAAGACTCCAATTTTGTTCTGGCTTGAAATTAAATTTGTTCTCAAAGCACTATTTGTTTTCTTCTCTCCACAGTGGTTAACTGACTTTTGCTTTTTGTTCTTAAATGACCCTCAGGTTCTTGTATATGTTCCCCTGTTCCCTGATTTACCTTTCTGATCTTTAGTTTTTATGTATTTCCTATAGCAGCAACTTCTCAATTCTCTTTCCTATTGTGACAGAGGCCATTCCATAAAAAAGGAAGGTTCTAGTTCCCTGCCCCACCTAATGAGGAGGAGAGTTGATCAGGGAGGGGGTAGCTTGAAAGATAGAAGAGACACAGGAAAGGGAGACAATTGTGGGGGGAGGGATGGAGTGAGAGAGAGACAGAGACAGAGAATGACAGAGACAGAGAGACAGACAGACATGGGGGAAAAAGACACACGGGGAAAAAAGCCCACTTATGTCTTGGCTTTGGACTTGCACAAGGATTTACAGGACTTAAAGACGTGGCACTGAAACAGGTAGAGACATTTGGAAGAGACACAAAGCTGAGGGACATGCTGGAAGGCTGACAATGACATCCTTTATCTTGGTTTGTACTTTAATTTTGTTCCTTTTGTAACAGGGTGGTCCAGGAAAAGGGGAAGTTCCAGGATTCCAGTTCCACCCTAAGTGGGTGGAGCTAGCAGGGATAAGAAGATGCTAGAGAGGGGATAGAGGAGGACAGAAGGAAGGGAGGAAGAAGGCAGCAGGATGGAGAGCAGCAAGGAGACCTGGAGGAGGCACGTGGAGCACAGGGACATGTGAAGAAACTGCGCTTGCTTTTTGGTCTTGGATTGGTTGGAACAGGTGTAGGTGAGAGACCCATGGGGGCACTTAATAATGGCAGCTCTCATCTTGATTTTGATTTTGCTCTTTTCCTCCCGGATTTGTCTGATTCTTTCTGACCCTTTTCTATGGGTCTCCACTGATAGGTCCTTTAGACTTGTGGCAGGCTTTTGGGCCTTGCTTTGGGCCAATCCTATTTGGCTGGACTTTTACCCTCAAGGAGATGGGTCATTTTGAATGCTTAACTTAGTAACTATATTCTTTGTCTTTTCTGAATTGTACCCTAATTGTATTAAAGTTCCTTTCCATTAAAGGCCTTATATGTTTGTCTTGATGCGGTGGATGGCAGACCCATTTAGAGAGAACAGGTTTGGGGGTTCTGGGATGCCCCTCTCCCTGCCCTACATGTAATACTTTAATTCCACACTTGCCTAGTCCCTTTAGCTTTTTTTCTGTGGTTCCCCACCAGAAGGTACCTTATACTGTGGCAAGCTTTTGGACCACAGCGGCCCTGCTTTTGAACAACTCTGTTGGGCTTTTACCCATGAGGGGATGAGAAACTGATATTTCACTGGGAAACTATATCCTTTCTCTTCTTTCTTTATGAACAATCATTCTTTTAAAGATTTTAGTAAGTATTCTATGTTGTTAGGCAGCAGATGGTAGAATGCCTTAACAGCATATGAGTTGGAGGACCCTGGGGTGCCCCCTCATATTCCCACTAACACTAGTATTGTTACATGGTAGGACCACCCTGTTACAGTATCTTTGATCCACGTCTTTCGTGGATGAAAATAAATCACAATAATATTTAATTTCTTGTTCATATTACTTTGTAGGTGAAAAGTTAGGGTACGTTTTAATCTAGAATTCCATCCATTGATTTAGTCTTCCTTCTTCAGTGAAAAATGTTAACTATATAACTGTAAGTAAAATAGAATAGTTTCATATTGCACTTGGATTTTTTTTAAGATTTATTTATTTATGCATACACGTACTGGGTTATAGGCCAGATGTGCAGGGGTGAGAGGATTCACCAAGGACAGAGGGGGGAGCAGAAAAGACAGACTGACTGAAACAGACTGCTGAGGGGAGCAGAGGTGAGACAGGAGAGGTCTGCTGTGCCATGTGGATAACCTCCTTGGATGGAGATAGAATTCCTACTGTAGTGGCTGTGGATAACTTCATAGTGTGAGACTTAACCCCTTGTGCCACCAGGGAGACCCTTGCACTTGGATATTAAACTGAACAGTTATGAGGTTGGCTGTTGTCTGGGTCACTCTATCCTAGTATAGTGATTGTGTGTGTGTGTGTGTATATACATATACATACATACAGGATAGATGTAATATTTTGTAATGAAGTAAAAACTTCTGGAGTGCCAGAGACAAAAAATCTACTTGACCCTATTTGTACCTTGGGCTGAAACAAATTAAGGCAATGAAATCATGTTAGTAATTTGTGAAGAAGATAGAACATTGAATTTGCCGAGGGTCATTTCACAAGAAGAAAAATTTCAGCATGACACAGTATGCCATTAATTTCTCTTTGCAAAGATAAAGTGGAAAGTTACAACATCATAAGACTATTTAAACTACTCAGTGATTTGTGTTGCCTCCAGATTTCATCCTCAAATGTCACTGTAGTACTCTCGTACTGTATTTGAAACATATTCTCTTATGAAAGTAATTAAAAGATAATCTCAGGATAAATGCTTGCTTAACATGCACACTGCCTCATACAGCATACAAATTAAAATAATAAATTGATATTCACTTTGGAAAAAGGAATTTCTTTGGTATAAATTACATTTTTAGTGCATTTTTTATCATTCTTTATATATGCTTACTTCTTTTATTTGAAAACCAAACAAACTAATGAAACTGAAGAATATTAGTGACCATCAGTCAATGGGTATAAATACTGGATAACAAGATTTACCCCACAGAATTATAAATAATATGCAACATGGTGATTTTAAATGTGGACATATAATGTTATTTGGTATATGAGGAATTAAACTGAAATTTGAAAGGAAGAAATGTCAGCTAATTTATACTTGTGTTTCAGAATTATTAAGGTTGAAAGGCAGCACGATCTTAAAACATGATGTAACAGGGTGGTCTCCAGGAAAAGGGGAAGTTCCAGGATCCCAGTTCCACCCTAAGTGGGTGGAGCTGAGCAGGGATAAGAAGATGTTGGAGAGAGGATAGAGGAGGACAGAAGGAAGGAAGAAGGAAGCAGGATGGAGAGCAGCAAAGAGACCTGGAGGAGGCACGTGGAGCACAGGGACATGTGAAGAAACTGCGCTTGCTTTTTGGTTTTGGATTGGTTGGAACAGTGTGTTTTTTATCATTCTTTATACCTGCTTAAGGAGAGGCCGGTGAGAGACCAGTGGGAAGCTTAGCAATGGTAGCTTTCATCTTGATTTTGATTTTGCTCTTTTCCTCCCGGATTTGTCTGATTCTTTCTGACCCTTTTCTATGGGTCTCCACTGATAGGTCCTTTAGACTTGTGGCAGGCTTTTGGGCCTTGCTTTGGGCCAATCCTATTTGGCTGGACTTTTACCCTCAAGGAGATGGGTCATTTTGAATGCTTAACTTAGTAACTATATTCTTTGTCTTTTCTGAATTGTACCCTAATTGTATTAAAGTTCCTTTCCATTAAAGGCCTTATATGTTTGTCTTGATGCGGTGGATGGCAGACCCATTTAGAGAGAACAGGTTTGGGGGTTCTGGGGTGCCCCTCTCCCTGCCCTGTAACAATGAGTCAACGCTGAATTCAAACCTGTTCTAAAAGGCAATGGGAAGTGGGAGAAGGTTCAAAAAGTGACCTGGAAAATAAATGGTTTAAATTCCTGTGAAACGTGGCAGAAAAAAAAAATTTTGCACTTGGATGTGGTGACTTCATCTTTTTAAGCAGATGGTGGATTAGTCTTAATAATATTAGCTTACTAATGTGTATTAATGGGTTCATGATTATTTAGTTATCTCCAACTGAAACCATATATACAAAAAATAAAATTAAGAAGTACCTCCATTCATTCAGTCACTCTGATTTTCCAAGTGACTTTTCTGTGTGGGCCATGCATATTCCTCATTAAAGCTACTGAGGCCTAGGGAAAGTTAGAAATAATTAGGCAGCTTTAGAGAAATGGATAGGTGAGACCCCTAATAATTAAGTTTTGGAACAAAAGGAAAGGAAGGCTCTGAAGATGGGAAATACAAATTCTAAAGAGAGCTAGTTAACACTCTAGAACTGGGAATGAAAGGGCATTCAAAAGCCAAGAGGAGATAATGGCTGGAAAATAAGGGAGATTCCAGGCACTCAAAGATCCCAGGCTCTTAAGATTCTAGACACAATAGTAGGATAAGTGGGACCATAAAAAAATAACCAATCACAGAAAGACTAGTAAAATTTTAGAACAGGGTCTCCCTGGTGGCTCAAGGGGTTAAGCACCACACTGGAGCATCTGCAGCCACTGCAGCATGAGTAAGATCCCCAGCCAGGAAGGGGACCCACATGGTGCTGCAGACCTCTCCTGCCTCCCCGCTGTTCCCCTCAGCAGTGTGTTTCAGTAGATCTGCCTGTTGTGCTCTCCACTCTGTCTCTGGTGAATCCTCTCACCTCCCAACACTCTGGCCTATATGCAGCTCTTGGATGCATAAATAAATCTTTTAAAAAAATAAATAAAATTTTAGAATAAGGAGGGAAAGGAAGTATATATTTCCAAAGTAACACCCCATCACGGCTCTCAGCCCCTCCCAGCTCCCTTGGCCCCTCCCATGCACCATATACCTGGGAGTCTTTACTCCTTACTTGTTTTCCCTAAATAAACTTTTCCTTACTTTTCCAAGACAAAGTTTGCTTCTCTTTGCTTACTTATCTGAAAAGTCTGTGCATTCTTTTTTACGGCTTCACAAGACAAGAACCCGTGGTGATTACCAGGGTGAGAGTCAGTGAGTACAGCAGCTGCGACCAAGGTAACCTCACACAAGGCATCACTACTGCATTCATTTCCTTCTTTTGTGCTTCTCTTCACTACAATACTAAACTAAATAATGAGAGTGGATTCATTTTGCTATTGATGTGGTCATGAATTAACGTTTTAGTTCCCACAGACAGTATTTAATTAAGGAACCATCATTAACCCAGTTTTGAAGATGGAAAACAAAAGACTATTTGTATTAAATAATTCAAAGTCATTCATCAGGAGCAAGAAGAATTTATCTCTCTGTCTTCAGAGATTATGTTCTCCCCCTTCAGACTTCATTTGCCACACATACTGTGAGCGCTTCATTTATACTATTTACATTCATACCATCACTCCTTGAGCACAGTGAAAAACAGGGGATGAGATAGTGTCTTGATGGTTACAGATATAAATTATTCGGTTAGAAAATATTTCATCTAGGGGACTCCCTGGTGGCGCAGCGGGTGAAGCAACACACTGAAGCAAACCTCAACCTCTGCAGCATAAGTTTGATCCCTGCCCCAAGCCAGGAAGGAGACCCTCATGGCGCAGCAGACCTCTCCTACCTAGCTGGCTGCTCCCCTCAGCAGTGTATTTCAGTCACTGTGCCTGTTCCGCTCCCCACTCTGTCTCTGGTGGATCTTCTCACCGCCCCCACCTCTGGCCTGTATCCCCAGCTCTTGTATGCATAAATAAATAAATCTTTTTAAAAAATTTTCATCTAGCAGGAGTGAGGTTTTATGAATACAAAGAGAAACAAGACTTCTGCAGGTCTAAGAAGTGCAAAGCCCAAAAGAGGAGACAAGTAGAAATGGAAATTTCAGCAAGAAATTTGTACTTGTGGTGGTATAAATACATCTCCCGACCTCCACTGACAAGGAGCAAGATGCCAGAGACCTACAGCTGTTGTGCTGTGATGCCAATCAATGTGCTTGTCCTGAGGCCACACTCCTCTCAGTCTGTCTAGTTAACAAAAGAATACCTTGGAAACACTGAGGCGGACTCCTGCCGAGCTTGGTTTAAGGATTTCTCAAAGATGCAACCTAAGTCTGTCTGGAATATTTCTACCCAACTCTCTTCCTCTCTTTCACTGGGGTTCAATTTTACATCACAATCTGACTACTTCCCATTCTTCTACAACCCACACTCCAATTTCCCTCAGAAGGACATTTTACCTAATATAATCTCTGCATGTTTAACCACATCTTGGTATGCATAGCTCAAAGAATCTGAACTAACCCAGCATTCAAGTAAAGAAAGGTGAGGAGTAAAGGTGGAATTTCTAAAAGTAAATGCACCTGGTTTATAAAATGCTAAGCTAAATATAAACTAGACACATCAAGGCATCTTTAGGCTAAGTAGGTCTCATGAATGACAGGACTGGCCTTTCCTTAGGCTTTTCTCCCAATCACTTACAGATACAATTCCACAGTTAAATATTAGCCTTAAGATGAGGTGGGTTTTGTTTTAGTCTTTGTTTGATTTATAGGAGCAGCCAATTAAAATGCAAATGCTAAATATTTTCTTTTTAAGTACTGTTATTATATTTTATTACACACATTTATTTTTGAGGGAAAGAGAATAAATGATTGGAATCTAAAATCAAGGTATGGAGAGAGACACTTTATTTGTTTATCCATTTATTGCTTCTGAAGAGCGTGACAGCATCCATCTTGAATTAGTCGCCACCATTTTGGGGCTTAAGTCTCTGTTTCTCCAGGACAGGGCCCAAGGTATGACCCCACAAGAGGCCACCATGACTTGACTTCGGACCATGGCTTCCAGCCAATCACCAATGACAGCAGTCCTACTGCGCCAAATATGGAAGGTTGCAAGGGTCAGCCAATCAGACAGCAATCTGTGGTATACCCAAGCCTGCACTTGAGTTAAGTATAAAGTCTCCACCTGCCCCCCCTCCCCCCCCATGCTCAGGGCCTCCCTACCACCCAGGTGCCTCTGGTATGCAGTTGGGCCCCAGCTGGAGCTTGTGATAAAGTTTCCTCTTGTCTTTACAGTGGTTGACTGGCTTTCTCCAGAACAAGTTTCCTGCACAACAGTTTCCTCTCCCTGGCATGCAAGCATCAGCATATGTGGGATTTTTCTATTCATAGCTACAAATTTCACTTCTAGTATAATCTCTAGCTCTTATAAAACAGTTATTCTATATTTGTTAAATAAATGTATAAGTGAATGGGGGTTAGAGAGTATTAGAGTCAGGTCAAAGATAAAGTACCACAAAAAGTTCAGAAATTTTCTCCCCCAAAATGTGCATTGTTAATTCTTGGGTAAAATGTTAGTTTTGTCATATTTCAAACTTTCCAGGTAACTTTTGTATACACAGGGCTTGGTTTATAATGGGCAACAGTTATCTGTTTTGAATTCATTCATTTATACATTCATTTAACAAATACAGAACAATTGTCTTACATGAGCTAGAAATTATATTAGAAGTGAAGGTTGTAGCTATAAATAGGTTGTAGCTATAAATGATCTGCTGATGCTTGCATGCCAGGGGGAGAAAACGATAAATGGATAAACAAAGAAATATGAAATGTATTATGTGGTAAACACTCTGAAGGAAAACAGAGTAAGGATTCAAGATAAACAAGGACTGGGGAGAGGTGTTAATTAATTCAGGTCATCAGTGTAGATTGCTAAAGATAGAATTTGAACATAGACCCCTGAATGAATTTAAAAGTTAGGAGTTATGTGGATATATTTGAGAGTGCTCCAAAGTGACAGAACTATGACTATAAAGAAACTGAGGCAGAAGTGTAATGACACTGGACTTGGAATGCTTGAGACAGGAAATGGGGGGCATGTGACTGGATCAGAGAGGTCAGCACAGTGAGAGGCAGGGAATGTGACAAAGGGCAGGCTAAGGTGTATGACCACCCAACATCTGTGTGGAAAATAGCAGACACTACTACAGGAAGTATTCTGGCAATTACTTGCCAGAAATTTAAGTTAATATTAAGAAGTTTCTATAAAATGTACCTCCTTCCCAAGTGATCATTTTCCATGAGACTTTCCATAGAACTGCATCTGAAATCTATCACTTATTAATAAACAGGTCTAATCTTTACAACCTAGTACATTCGGCTGGACTGATGGAGTATCTAGCAATATGGTACAATTTAGTCAACAGATGTGTTCTCTGGTAATGTTACCCTTGAGGGAGTTTGATATTTGAGCAGTTCCAAATTAATTTTTAGTTAGTTGTGTCTAGAAAATAATTTAGTGAGTTTGTGAGAGTAAATTGGCTATAAAAACAAATTATTTTACTTTTCAGGAAAAAATGTTATTGGAAAAGAATGTATTTGGGTAGACTATTTAACTAAACTGATGTTTCATTGAGTCGTTTATGTAATTGTTGATACAAGAATATCTCATGTCAAACACACAAAGCCTGTAATTTTTAACAATCTTTGAATTAAAAAAACTTAAAGAATTTATATTTTCCCAAGCATATTCAGCAGTAATATAAAAAAATCCTTTAAATTCTTACATTTTACAAAGAGTTCAGTGACCTAAACCTTTTATTTCATCACAATAATTTATAAGTTCTTTAACAACAAACACACATAGACAATAACCCCAAGATAAAAAAAAAAAAAAAGCATACTTCAGGTGGTTTTGACTACTTTACCCAGTGAAATTTTTTTGATCTAGTATCAAGTAGACCTTTCACTGTTTTTACCTAGTATGAATAGAACTACTTTAGTTTTTTCTCTGCATACTTTTTTTTAAATTTTACATAATATTTTTGAGGAAAATGCTAAGTTGAAGTAACATTCCATTTCAAACTATTCTTCATTGTAAGAAAAGTTTTAGGCATCTTGACTAAAATCAGGGATGTTGGTGCCCAGAAAAAAGTTACATAAACATTCAGCTGCTCTTGTTGCCAGTTCTGGGAAGCATAGCGCTCACTGAGTCTCATACCTCTAACCTTAGGGATGTTTAGACTCCAGGACATAGAGAAGAATGTCCATCAAAATGGCTTACTTTATGTCTCCTTTTCTTCTTCCTTGAGGGTGTGTAGGACACTTTTAGGGTACAATTAGATTTACTAATGACCCTTCATTATCATTACCTTCTAATTAATTAAACAATTTGGCCTTATCACATATGGATTTAGATCCTCTGATAAATTATGTAAAAACTCTGCCCCAAAAGAGCATTAATAATAAAGTTCCTAAATGCTTACTTTGACATCAGAAAGAAAGTATGAATATGAAGCAGTATGTTGTTAGGGGGGAAAGGTGTGTGCGGGTAAGGACCCAGTCAGGCAAACCCATTTTATATTAGGGTTGCCTTGTAACAATATGACCAAAGGTTTAAACAGAACAAATAAAAAATAGAGCAGGAAGAATATGAGATGGCATAATAAATTTTATAGCTTGCTTTTATGTTAAAGTGTTAGAAAATGCAATGACTTTGTTGTCTACTAATTAGTCACTAAGAACTTATTTCTTTACCTATATATTTTGATGTAAGAGGATATTTTTTAATGTAGTAAAAGATACTTTTGAGGAAAAATAGTAATAATGGTTCTAATGTAATTTCTTGATTTATTTTTCTCTTGTAAAATAGGTTACACTGATCTCTTTGAGGAAATTTGAAAGTAGATGTGTGTCTATATATATACTTATATATACATATATATGCATATATATACACACGTGACAAATGGAGAATGGCAGATAAAGAGATTCTATTTAAAAAAAAGAAAGCATAAGTAATCTCCTAAAAAGTGATCTTAATATGAATAGGATAAAGGGTCTAAGGGAATAACATTAATATATTTGGGTTTGGAAAGAAGTGACAAAAATCTGTGATTTGTAACAGGGTCCATGAATAGCCAAAAAAAAAAAAAACTCTTCAATTTCCATAAACACAGCCCCTTAGTGAAGTATCAAGTCAGTTGCTTCTCAAAACAAGAGATTATATTAAACACAAGGTTATGTTTACCCCTTTAACAGTGACAAGGACTCATGAACAATAATTTAAAATAACAGCTCCAGAATTTCTGCTTTGATTCAAAATGTATTAACAAGGATAAGATTTAGTTGCCTACTTGAAACAAAAAATAAAGACAAATATGTATATATAAACCACCCTAGCTATTGAAATTCAGAAAATGGAAGGCGGCAACCCCTGAGAAGTGGGAAAACAAGCAAGGTGATCACCACAGGCAGACACTGTTTCTGTGTGGAGAAAGTTACCACACTGCAGGACTAGAAAGGGAAACACAGGTAGCACATGGCCTCCCTGTGTTACACAAACAGACCCAGAGGTCCAGGAGAGCTAAGCAGAGTTGAGTTAAGGGGATAGGGACTCCCTGGTGGTGCAAGGGGTTAAGCATCCACAGCGACTGCAGCACTTGTTTGATCTCTGACCAGGGAGGGGACCCACATGGCACAACAGACTTCTCCTGTCTCGCCACTATTTCCCTCAGCAGTGCATTTCAGTTGATCTACCTCCTCTGTTCCCTACTCTGCCTCTGGTGAATTCTCTCACCTCCCCCCACACCTCTGGTCTGTACCCCAGTTCTTGTAAGCATAAATAAATCTTTTTAAAAAATAAGGGAATAATGTCCAAAGATTACGTGGACCAGACTGGAAAATCTCACAATTGAGGGGCATCAGTTAAGACTTTTCAAGGGGTACTGTCTCTGTAGTAGGGAGATTAAATGCTGCTCACCCATGAGACACAAAATGATCACACTGTTTCCAAGTAACTTCTTCATGGCCGAGAATAAAGCCCAAAGTCCAATGATATTTACTATGTCTAGTATCTAATCAAACAATACCATTTTTTTTCCCCAGAAATAATGTCAATGATAAAATTGGTAAGCAAAACTTCAACATGGCTACTATATTTTCAAGAACCTACGTTAAATATAATAAATGGATGTAATGATTTGAGTCTGAATATGGCTTCTAGATATAGAAAAAATACAATATCTGAGATGAAAATACACTGAATAAAATAATAAATAGCTTAGGTTCTGCTTAAGAAAAAGTGAGTTCGAAGACAGCAATTAGGGCAGAAACAAACAGAAAAATAATAGGAAAAAATAAGCAGAGAATCTGTGAAAGGAATTTAAGGAGCTAAATACTGTTTCTTTAGATACAACAGCAGAAAAAGGCAAATTACAGAATGAACAAACTGTGTTCAAATGTAATAAACTCTATAGATCCAAAATGTTCAAACTTTCCCTAAACGCAGGAAATTTGAACAAAAATTATACAAAGTTTAGTCAAACTGTTTTAAAGACAATGATAAAATAGGTATTTTAAAAAATAAAATAGAGGGGAGGAAGCTAAAGTTAAAATCAAATCCTGGTGGAGCAGCATCTTTAAAGTACTAAAAGAAAAAAAACTGTCAAACTGTCAACTGAGAATTCATTACCCAGAGAAAACCGTTCAAAAATGGAGAAAGACACTTTTAGAAATGCAAAGGCTGAAAGAATTCATCAACAGCAGATCTGCATTACAAGAAATGCAAAGAAAATTCCTTCAAGCAGAAGAAAAAATGATACCAGATGGAAATAAAGTTCTATACAAAGGAATGAATTACATGGGGAATGTAATGGTATGGGCAATTATATATTTTTTTTATCATTCAAATCTCTAAATTAAATCATCATGGCTGCAGCTTGTTGGGTAATATACTGCAATTAAATTTCCTGGAATTGAAAAAGTACCTATCTTGAAATCATCAAGAAAAAGTAACTTCTCTCAATTTCTCATCCTCTCTTCAGCAAATTATCTAAAATTAGATAGTGGCAGGGTGGATGGGGTTGTATAAATTAGAGTGCCATTCCTGAAATTGAAATGCCTCAATGGAGAAAAATACAAGAACAAGTTTTACAGCATTTAATATGTATATTTTCTCCACTACACACATTAAGAAATTTCTACACTATTTTTAAATTCTCTGTTAGCTATTGTTTTACTCCAATTATGTCCATTCTTGAGTCCTTAACTATAGGGCTTCTTGACATCACCTGAAGAAAAATTGCCCATATTCATGTGATGCCCCTCTTCTGACCCCTTCCTTAATAATATGAGTCTTGTATTTCTATGAACTTGATATTCATTCAAAATGTACCCCAAATAGAATGTGAATCTGAAGACACATTCAAATCTGTTATGCTGGATGCCAAAAATACACTGAATACAAAATAAAGATTGATTTACATTTCCATGAAAATGGGTTCAATTCTATTAATTTACATGATTTTTCAAAAACATTAAGATATATGCAAAATTATATATTATTAGCAATATGAATATTCTTTAGTTACCATGAATTTTACTTCTGTATCTCTGGCTCTTTCCATAAGACTCTGGGCAGTCTCAATTCCAGTTGTCTCCATGTATTAACAAAACAATCATACACAAAAGCAAACCATCTTATTTCTTTTTTTAAAAAAATCACATCAAATAAGCTACTAGTCCAAAAATATTTGGTGGATATAAATTATTTTGTCAGACTCTGGTCTAAGAAAATAATTCTTGACATTTCATTTAGGTCTCATTATCCAAAGCTAAAATTTTTATGTGTTGGGGCGGGTGGGGAGGAGGGAGAAAAGGGACAGGATGCAGAATTCACATTGGGCATGTTATATTTATCCTCCAGGGAACTGAATTTTAAAGAAAAACAATGTCTAAAAAATTGGTTAACTGAATCATATTAAAAACTGTTATCTAGGACAGCACTTCTCAAATTTAGCAGTGCATACAAATCCCCAGAGGACCTTGTCAAAATGCAGATTTAGATTCAGTTAACCTAAGATGGGACCTGACATTTTGCATTTCTGAATAGATTCCTAGAGTTAAATTGCATTTAGTCCTCAGACCACATTAGAGTAACAGCGATCTAGAAGTGATGTCCATAACAGTTGTTTAGATCTTGAGAGTACTTTGTTTTTCTACATTAGGCAGAACTTGGATTATCCAATTATTTTATTGTGTGAAATGCTGTTGCACGCATGCACGCACACACACGTGCACACCTATATAGATACATACACGCACACCCTATAACAACTTCAGAATCTTAAACTGTATCAGTAATATACTTAATAGTAGGGAAATTGTTCTTAGAGTATTTTAAAGACATTATTTTGGAAGAGCAGTTTTATATTCAAAGTAAAATTGAGAGGAAAGTGCAAAGAATTCCCATATTCCTCCTGTCTCCATTATCAGTACTCCTCAAAATAGTGGTATGTTTGCTACAATCAATGAAACTACACTGCTGAAAATTTACACCATCATCACCCAAAGTCCACAACTTATATTAGGCTTGCTTCTGGTGTTGTGAGGGTAAGTTCAGACAAATGCATGATGACATAAATACAAGATCATGCTGAATATTTCACTGCTCTAAAAAGTCTCTATGTTTTACCTATTTATCCCTTCCCAGCTAACAGTTAACAACTACTGATCTTTGCACTGCCTATAAAGTTTTGCCTTTTCCAGAATATCATACATTTGGAACTATGTGTTACTGTAGGGATGAAGAGGTATTTTATCCCTACCCCTCTATGTTCTTCTCAATCTAGCCAGGCAATCAAATTAATATTAGATGGATTAATAGGAGAAAAGAATACATTAATTTTATATGTATGGAGAATCTTCATGGTTGTAAATTCTAGAATAAATAAGAAACCACTGGCTTCCTTCCAGCCTGAGTTAAGGAATGGGGTTGGGGTCTGGGACTTCAAGAACAGAGAAGACTGATTGATATGATAAAAATAAAACTGATACTCTGTAACTAGATATTTGACCTGTAACTTGATGATTTCTCCAACACAAAGGTTATTTCTGGAGATAATCCTAAATCTGGGCCATAAATCTTCATTCTCCTAAGAGAGGTGACAGCTTCTCATGAAAACAACAGGGCCTTAATTTGTCTTAATTTGAGAGTACTCTAAATGTCAAGGTGATATGTTTTGGAAAACATATCTGTTTCAGCCATTTTCAGAAAGCCTATATTTTAATATGTAGCCCTTTCAAAATGGCTTCTTCCCATTCATAATGTGGAATTCACATGATAGTTATCTCCAAAGCATCTTGAAACTTGCCAATTGCATGATAAAATATTATTGATAAACTTTATAAATGGCAGATTTCAAATATGTCATAAAAATAGGCAAAAAAATTTTAAGCAGACAATTGTACATGCTAGCTTTTAATATAGATATTACAGTTTATAGCTAGCAGAATATATTCTTGGCAAAATTAAAAAGGCCAAAATTTTACTACTATAATATTTGCCAATATTTTAAAATTTTAATATTTAAATTTTAACTATCAAAAGTAATATGAAATAAATGTATGTTCCCCTAATTTAGAGAATTAGTAATAAACATTAGGGTACATTCATTTTTTACAGGTAAACATTTCTATAGTTACACTCTAAAACTATTTCGGCTACTCTATTATGAGAGTTGGGTGAGAAGTAACTCATCAATTTTATGGTTCCCAAATAGATTTTAAGTTCAGTTGTCAAAAATGCTATGTTTCTAGTGTGTATGTGTCACACACTTGGACACATATGTTCTTGCTAGAAGATCATTCATAGATGAGAATGTCTAGAAAAGCAATATTTTACAAATTAGGAGAGTAATAGTGTAATAAAAATAAATCAGGGCACAGTTAATTTTCCTTATCACTAGCAAATAAAATTAACAAGTAACACGTTTTTCATGGCATTATTTTAAATTCTTTCAATTTTACGTGACCTACTTTGACACAAGTCCATGGATTTCTCTTCCTTTCCTGATACTGATTTGATCCTCTGAGCAGACTCTAATGCGGCTCTTTCTAGGATGAGACAATATTTAGCTTCCATCTTTTCACCAGGAATACTCATCATATTGAGAATCCAAGTGACAGTCTGTAATGGATCCATTAGACCTCTAGCTGCAGTAAACATTTCCCTCACATGTTCTGCCTCATGGAGAATTTAAGGGAGTTTTTATGAGGTCTGGGTATGTGCTACTTAAAAAATAAAGTCAATATTGGACAAAAAGTGTTAGGAAGGTATGAGTTCAGAAACGACCAAGACTCCACAATTTTCAGTTGATTGATGTAAGCATGTATTAGCTCCAGATAACTACACATATTTACTCCTGTAGACCAAGATGTATTCACACATTTCTATCTATTTCTTAGATAGATAGAAATGACCAGACACAATGTGAGATGATAAGTGGAATGTCTTGGCAGCCTGCTGATCTCATTTTAGAATTTGTTCTTAGAGATAAAAAGAAAACTCAGCATAAGATGTTCTCAAAATTCACAGCTTACCCACAGTTACCCATTGTTTTCTCAAGTTATTTACTAGCACTATTCTTTCACACAGATTAAAAGTAAATACTTTAGCTAATATGCAAAGCCATATTGTGAATCTGATAAGTCTAAAATTTGTCATTGCTGATGTGATCCTTCATGAATATGCTGCTAGTGATTAGCTCACCACATAAAGTGATGAAGTTATTCATCATTGCAATGGCACTTTTTGGTCAGTTCCTTTTTTACAATTAACTAAATCACAAAGGAAAAATCTGCACAAAACTGGACATTATACATTAACACTTTCAACTTTTTTTTAGAGGAACTGTGTTAAAGGGAAAACATTGCAAAGTAAAAAAAAAAAGATGTCTCACCCACTTATGAGTGAACAACTGGTTTAGTTGTTTTTTCCCTAGGTTGATACTAGAAAAAAAGATATAAAACAATATATGCAATGTTACTCAGAAAAAAGGGTTAGGTAATCTAAACAAAGAAATTGAGGTACAATGCATTTACAAATTCTAGCCTACTTTATATAATCCATACTCAATCCCACAACCAGATTATAAAGCCCTTGTCTTGACAAAGGCCAGGCTGCCCTGAAATCTACATTACTGCAGAAAGAGAAAGAGAGGGTGCTGGAAAGAGTAAGAGAAGAGGTTATCTGGCCCATTATAGATGGTTTTGAAACCTTGTGGACTTTTCTGTTGAATGTTCTAATCTTCTAATGAATGTTCTAATCTTCTAATGTTGATGTTCTAATCTTCTAATGAATGAATAAAAGAACCTTGAGGTTCTTCTAGATATGTCATTCTATGCAAGTTCTGAAGATCACTGCCTGTTTGCAAACTGGTCTTAATCCACAATGAAATAAGTATAAAAATGAGTGTTTACATTTGAAGCAGTTGTCTGTACACTAAAGTCCATGAATTGACTACATTATGGAATAGATGAAGTTCTTTTACAATGAAAACTTATTCATGTGTGTTAGCATCTATGACTATGATTCAAATTATAAGGGCAGAACAGATCACTTTATAAGAGATAATATGGCCTGAAAAATTTGAACTATTTACTCTTCAGTCCTTTACAGAAAATATTGATGAATCACTATCCTACTTCCCATGTGGAAACATTTATAGTAATTCAATGTGGCCATGACATTTAAGCATGTGATCATTTTTGTAGCAATTATTTTTTGAACTGTACAGATTTACTGGTTCACAAAAGATAAAAAAGAGGGAAAGCTTAAATAAAGAGCTTTTAACACAGATAGTGTAAGAAATACTGTTGCTCTGGGTCAGATATATTTCAAGCAGGGCAGGTCTGTTAATTAAAATCACTTTATTTTGAACCCACCGAGCAGATGTTCGTTGACTGGCATTTAATCAGATTCAAGGAATGAGTCAAGACTGTCCTCTGATGGATGAGGGTATTGTCAGTCCTTCTTTTGTCACGATCTCCATGTGTTGTTATCAATTACTATTATAAAAGCAGATATTTTCACACCAGAATAACTGCTCTACAATAGATTTTCTGTTTTATATTGTGGTTTAGTAAGACTCAAATGTTAAAGGCTGACATTTTGAAGAATTACATATAAATTATATTATGGATGCATTTTAAATTCCCAAATCTAAATGAGATCAGCCTGGATTAAATGGAAATCACTTAGCCTACGTTGAACTTAGTACCTGTTTCTTTATCTTGTTAACAATTTGCTATGTTTATCTACAAAGATACTTGTTTATATAGTAAAACCTTGATAAATTTTCAGCAGAAATTTGGCAATTTCCACTATTTAGGGCTATAACTAGCAGGGTATTTGCCAACAGCATAAAACTTTTTTCTATATATGCGGCCATTGTATTAATAGAGAAAAAAAGGTTTTAAAGTGTGCCACATTATGATAAAATTGCATAGAACTGGACATATATATACACACACACACACACACATGCACGCACACACACAATATGAAACCTGAATAAGCTCTGTGGATTGTACCAATATTGATTTCCCAATTTTGATGTGTATTACGGTTAAGCAAGACAGTGGAAGAAGTTAAGATCTTCTTGGAGGTTTTTTTCCCCCATTTTTCTATAAAGACATGGCTATTTCAAAATAAAAAACTTAAGAAGTGTTTAAATTATTAAATAAAACTATTGTTTTATTAAACATTATTTATGAGTAGCCTAAATGATAATGAAGAAAATGGTTAGGTATAAGAAAGGAAACTAGCAAGCAGTCTGTTTTTGCTTAGGAATTTTAATAATATCAGTAATCTGATACTAGAGTCATTGCTTAACAGTTGAATAATACTTAAAAGTTGGCTGAGAAATGAAGGCTCTCTGATCTGTATTTCAAATTGTGAAATTTCTAATCTGCTCTTTCACAGTTCAGCAATGAACCTCAGCTTATGAACCATAAGTTGTTGGAGACTTGGGACTGATTCAGAAAATGGAACAGGGGCCTAGTTTAGCTCAGAAATCTCCTTAGAAAAGGGGCAATACAAAAACAGATGAGTGGATCGGGAAGCTGTGGTACATATACATGATGGAATACTACTCAGCAATCAGAAATGAAAAACTAGACTCATTCATGGGGACATGGATGGATCTGGAGGGGATTATGCTTAGCGAAGTAAGTCAGAA
>JAGFMF010011779.1:122738-184555 GCA_019455555.1 Galemys pyrenaicus
AAGGAAGGAAGGAAGGAAGGAAGGAAGGAAGGAAGGAAGGAAGGAAGGAAGGAAGGAAGGAAGGAAGGAAGGAAGGAAGGAAGGAAGGAAGGAAAAGATTGTAGGCGGGGAGGAATGAAAAAGAGAGCAACTATTAGGAACTTTCCAGATAAAGGTTGGTAACCATGTGGTGTCAAGGGGTAACTATTATCTAAAGAACAATAAGTAGCTCAGTTTAATGTGTTACATCAAAATCAGATTCAGAATGGTCAGAATGAAACTGATCATTGATTTAATGGTACTCAATAACTAAAAATTATTTATCCTTTTTAAAGGATTTATTTATGCATACAAGAACTGAAGTACAGGCCAGAGGCGTGGGGGTGAGAGGACAAAATGGGAAACAGAATAGGAAGATTGACTGAAATACACTGCTGAGGGGGACAGCAGGTGAGGCAGGAGAGGTCTGATGTGCCATGTGGGTCATCTCCCTGGCCTGGCCAGGTATCGAACTCAAGCTTCAGAGGCTGTGGATGCTTCATAGGGCAGTGTCTAATCCCTTGCACTACCAGGGAGGCCCCTATTTCTCCAGTTTTGTATGTGATTTGTTAAATGAATTCATTTCAATCTTTATTTTAAAATTTGTGATAAACAGTCATGTATATCATCATTATTTGAGAAGAAAAATCACCAAAAAGAATAGAGAGAATAAAAATTGAGAAAGACAAAAATATAAAGAGAAAAGAGATTTGAAGTGTAAGAATGAAATTAAAGTGAGTAACTTTTTCTTTTTGCAATAATTTCAACTAATTAGATAAACTAATTCTCCATTGTCACTCTTCCCAAAGCAAGGTATTCTTCTTGTCTTTTGACCTTCCCTACTCTCTTCTGTCCTCATTATTTATTCTTTAAGTGTTGCTATCAGTAGGCACAGTATTAATAATCATTTTTTTGGACCGTAATTCACTGTCGTGTTATTTGAGAGAGATATTTTAAAAATCAAGTCACTCAGTGTCACTGTAATAGCTTTTAACAATTTTTACTGTATGCTCATTTCTACAGGATCAAACAGCATATTATCCTAATGACCTTAGGGATATGATATGCTATATTGATATAATTTTCATTTAACAGACATCCCCATGAGATTTTTGGAAAGCAAGAGTAAAACCTTAGAAATGGAGACAAATGTGTAAATGGACAATTTTCCCAGGGGCAAATGAAAGAGGGAACACAGTGCCTGATTCTTAGTGTTATGATTAGAATTAGCTATAAGCCATGAGTCATGCTGGTGCAGGTGCAGCAGAGACAACTTTGTTTTGGAGCCAGAAGTTACGCTATGGATGTCTCACATATGGATCACAATACAGATGTATTTCAAGAATTTGAGTACTGAAGAATGTAAAACTGGTGCCCTGTTTAGCATAGGTAAAGATATTAATTGTGATATCACTTGCAGTACTTCAGAAAGAAAATATGACAACCAGTGGTATAGTGATAGCAGAAATGATTTTTTAAAATCATGGTATTGGTATTAGTATTTGTTTTCTGACTCTTTTTTGATACTTCTGCCTCCCTTTTGATTTTTTTAAATCATTTATCAGTGATTTTTAAAAAAAAAACATTTATTTATTTATGCATACAAGAACTGGGGTACAGACCAGAGATGCAGGGGTAAGAGGAATAACCAGAGACAGAGTAGGGAGCAGAACAGGCAGATGGACTGAAATACACTGCTTAGGGGAGCAGTGGGCGAGGCAGGAGAGGTCTGCTGCGCCATGTGGGTCCCCTCCCTGGCTGGTAGCAAGGATTGAATTGAACTCGTGACGTGACGTGACGTAGTGGCTGCATTTTGCTTCATAGTGCGTTGCTTAACCCATTGCGCCACCAGGGAGGCCCTCCTTTCAGCTGTTTTAAGGAAAATGATTAGAGAGAAAAGAGAGGAAGACCCCTTGTTTTTCAGCTATCCCTAAACAAGAAAGTTACTCCCTCGAGAAATTAGTGAATAACTCCCATTCCTGATGAGTGCTGTCTTACTGGGCCCTCTCAGGTGTATCCCTGCCCTGCCGCTGGCTGAGAAGGTGACCCACATGGTGCGGCAGACCTCTCCTGCCTTGCCCGTTTCTCCCCTTAGCAGTGTGTTTCAGTCAGTCTGCCTGTTCTGTTCCCCACTCTGTCTCTGGTGGATCCTCTCACCAACCCCCACACACCTCTGGCCCATACCCCAGTTCTTGTGTAACTAAATAAATAAATCTTAAAAAAAAGCAAGTGCTGTCTTATTATAACTACAATGAATCATTGTTGAACTTCCCTCTTATGCCATTTTTCAATTGATCTGTTTTGCATTTTACATTTCTGTACTACAAGAAGTCACATCTGAATCAGGTGGACAGAACAGTTCAGCACCCAGAGTTCTTCAACATTGCACTGGATAAAGTAGCTGAATAGAATTATGAGACTGGTTCTAAGAATAGAATTATGAGCTTCCTTGGGAATATGTTAGTAGGGAATATGTTATAAGTCAGAAAAATATTGCTGCTTCCTTTTTCTACTCTAATAACTATTCTCTTCTAATTATTTAACAATAGGATCCTAATTTTGAGAAAGTTATCATACCATTGGGAATGAATTGGTTTCCCAGTATGCCTTGCAGCTAGATGTAGCATGACAAATTTGTGGACAATTTAGTGACTAGAAAGGCACTTTGTGCAATATATTGGAAATATCCTTAGAGTCAGTGATGCTCTCCTTTGCTTCTTCCTCATGATGATCACACTAAGATGTCATGACTGTGATATTAGCAAAATAATGTAAGGACCTCTGAAATTTTTCCCTACATAAAACCAGTGGAAAACTCATAAATATTGTCATAACAAAATTTTTCAGAACTCAGGAAATAAATAAAAAATCTCACAATGACATGGGAAGCCTTCATGCAAGAATAATGGCATAAATCAGTGAGAACAATGATTGTTACATTATCTGAGTAGAAAATTCATAGGCTACCCATTACTAAGAATCTGGATTACATAATTATCATTTAAAAAAAATCACTGAAAAAGAAACTACAACAACAACTATAATGATCTAGCCAACAAAATCTGAGAACTAGGATACTCTCATTTTCAGAGGTTCCTCTTTCTATTAAAGTGTTCAGTTTTTAACAAAATATTATAAGGCATGCATGCAAAGAAACAAGAAAGCATGAGCCACATACAAAGAAATATCAGTTAGTGGAAATGATTCTTAATGAAACAGATATTAGATTTTTTAGACAACGACATCATTTGAAATATGTTCAAAAACCTAAAAGAATCCATTTTTAAAGAATTAAATAAAATTATGAGAATAATAACCCATGAAGTAGAGACTATAGGTAGAAATAATTTTAAAAGAATAAAATATCAATTGAGAAGTTAAAAGCATAATAGCTGAAATTTTAAAAAGTCACAATAAATTTGGAAAGATACAAGAGAGACTCAAAGATAGACCAGTTGAGTTTATCCAGTTTATGAAACAGAAAGAACAAAGTCATGAAAAGAAATGCACAAGATTTCAGAGACCTCTAAGATATTGGAACCAAACCAAATTATACCTAGTAAAAGTCCCAGAAATGAGAGGGGAAAGAAAAAGAGACAGAAAGAGTATCTGAAGAAAAAGCACAGGAAAGCATGTATTATTTGATGGAAAACTTTGTACATTCAGAAAGCTTTATGATCTCCCGTTTTGCTACACTTTCATAGATCTACAATTAGATACATCATAATCAAGCTACGGAAAGCCAATCACAAAGAAAATCTTGAAAGTAGCATACCCAGTATTTGTCAGCTTATGAAAAATTATTGTTCCCCATCCAAATATAATTACAAAAGGTGTGTTGCCTTAAACTTGAGACACTAACTCCAATGTGAAAATTGAAATCTTTCATGACTGTTTAAATATGGTTGATTACTTACTGCCAAAGTGGTCTGATTTATTGATGGTTTGTGTTTAAGGAGTAAGCGTGAGCATTATCAAGCAGGATATGCTCTAGTGTATCAAAGCAGGTCAAATAGCTGAAGTCACTCTGACCCAACAGGGCTAAACTCTTTACATTAGTCAGATCCTGCCAGTGGGGCTCAAGGAATGATCATTAATCTGTATACAGACAGCCAACATATTTTGGGAAAATCAAATGATTTTTGGAATGTTCTGTCAACAAAAAGAATTCTTAAACTGGTGGGGCAAGTGAAAAATAGCCCTTAAGTGTTAAGACGTTCAGATGCTAAGCAGATACCAAAGGCATTATGAAAGTTGCTAGACATTCACAGGCAGACACACAGGGAAAGAAAGGAAGCCCTGCCATCTTGCTTATGTAGTAGCTGAAAGTGCTGCTTTGACTCCAGTAGTTGTTAAACCCATTTCCTCTACCTCTGCAGCAGCCCCTTACCCTTCAGAAGGTCTTTACGCTAAATAAGATTTACCCTTTGGCTTCAGAAACAAACTAACAGAGCACAGCAACTGTCCTGAAGTCAGTGTCAAGAGAAAGAGGAAAAACAAAATTATACTCCAAAGAAACACTTTAATTAATTGATCAATACTTTGATTATTTTTAGAAATTTGTTCTTAAATATGTAGATAATCTAACCCATTCGAGTTCAAGTTATATAATTCGGGGTAACTAATACTATTGGAGCCTTTCTCTAAAGGCACTGTATCATATATACAGATATTGTCAAATCTATTGCACATCTGATCCAGGTAAACCAGTTCATATATCCACAGGATATTCCCCATTATCTTTTTAATTCTTTTGAAGTCTGGTCAAAGGATTTCATACAATTGCTACCATTACAAGTGTATAAATATGTACTAATAAAGATCTCTGGGGAGTCCCACTGAATGGTAGCTTTTCCTTGTCATAAAACTATGGCTCTGTAATTAGAAAAATATTGTTAGAAAGAATTATTCCTTCAGTGGGAGTCCCTGCTGAATTACAGTGATCAGGGATCTTATTTCACAGGCTAAGAAATACAAGCCTCATGTAAGGTTTGGTCTACATTATAGCATTATGGCTGTGCTCACTATCTATGTCATCAGGATTAGTATGTACTGCTAAGATCATTTAAACTCATGTAGCAAAACTAATGGAATCTTTTTAACTTTCCTGGCTTAAGTTCTTGACTTTGATTTTCCTTAACCTCAGATCTACAATGAAAGGTAAAAACAAGTTATCACCCTTGAAGATAATCATGGGCAGACTTCTATCTCAAACCTAATTTTTACCCAAGAACACACTTATCCATTTATTCCTCATGACCACTAGCCAGAGATTGTGTGAAGGCCTGTAAGAACCTACTATGTTAAAAGAAGGTGAGCAGAGCCTACAAAGCAAGTGTGCATTTGGTAAAGCAGTTGTTCCCAAAAGCACTCCTGGAGAGAAAGCAAAACCTTATCATGACCTCCAACCAGGCATTTATGTAAACTTGAAGTTCCACCTTTACCAAAGTTCTTTTCAACATCACTGGCAGGGGCTACATCAAGTCCTCTAACTGATTTTTGTACAGTTAAATTTTAGGGTATTAACTCTTGAATTCATGTTTCTCACTTAAAGAAGGCTGCTCCACCCAAATAGTCCACTGGAAAAAAACAGATTTCAAGCGTTAAACTCACCAGGAAAAAATCCAATCGATACTCTCATCCAGAGAATAAAGCAAATGATATCTGAAGTAGACATCTCTCTCAATATTCAGGACATGGCCAGTACAATCTTTCTTATTTTTTATTCTCTGTCATATAAACAAATTATAAACTTTCTTCAATGCTCACAGTCAAATGCTACTATCAAACCCTTTCAACTAGTGGATATGTGACCAACTTTATCTAGAACTTCTGACCTGCCTAGGTAGGTTTCCTCCTCTGAGGAGCTGATTAATTCACATTCAGAAATTTTACTGAGATGTGGGTCAACTAGACTTAAGCAGCCTGTTTGGCCACCATTACTGTTAACTGCAGTTCTACATTCCCTCAAGGTCAGAACTTCCCTTCAGAAAACCAGTCTAGGAAACAAACCTTATCAAATCAAAACAGGCAGGAGGCTCGATCACCATGGGAAGGGTCTGCATCAAGAGCTAGAACACCCAGGGGGCTCAGGACTGCTATATGACAAGGACCCCAGAACCTGATGAGTGGAAAGCTTTATTGATAAGATTAGAACATTGGCCCAAGGTCCAAGGAATTGGTTTCAAATACAACTCTTGATCATCAAATAAATAATTAATATCTGGTCAACAGACTCAGATAAAATAACAAAAACATTCTTACTTTCACCTTTCTTTGTCCTTCTATCCCACGTACTGATGTTCAATGAATATTCTTTCAATGAAAAGGCCAGGGCAGGGCCTCTCTGGTGGCACCGCTGGTTGAGCGCCACACTGTGAAGCATCCACAGCACAGCAGCACGAGTTCAATCCTAGACCAAGGAGGGGACCCACATGGCACAGCAGACCTCTCCTGTCTCGCCCACTGCTCCCCTCAGCAGTGTGTTTCTGCTGATGTGCCTGTTCTGTTCCCTACTCTGTCTCTGGTGAATCCTCTCGCTTCTGACCTGTACCCCAGTGCTTGCATGCATAAATAAATTAAAAAAAAAAAGCCAGGACTCTGCTTGTTCAGCAGCATCCTGCATCATGCAGGCTGCTCCACGATTCCTGTCTGTCTATTTCTTTTATCAGTGTGGGGTTTGCATAATGCAACATTGAGAAAAGTCAATCTTGGGTCTAATGTTAGCTGTCTAAAATAATTGTTAATGTTTTTACTATTGTTAATTGCTATATTGATTTCTGCCCACATTTGTTTTCAAACTCTTAACTCAAAGTCTTGTTCAATGTAGAGCCAAGATAACATCAGCCTGTCCTCTGGTGACAATAAATTATCCCCAGCTGGTAACTGCCAACAAAGATACAGAGCATGAAACTGTCTAAACTCTATTTTCTAAACACCTCTCACCTCTCATCACTAGTAATTTGGCTACAACTGTTCCCTAAGAGGGAAATGATACCGACGTCATTTCTTCCCTGCCATTATGGAACATTATTTCCTGGGTAAGAGTTTTCCAAGTATTTTGGGACAAAAATTGAAGAAATGAAATGAATACTCCAGTAGAATATTGGAAGGTCAGGATCAAAGGAATAAAAGTGAAAGTAACTAAGAAATCATGGTATCAAAATTGATAAGAAGAATATCCAAAATGGAGTCAGGAAGTCATTATAGAACGGGAGCTTAATGTAAGTTTATGCCTGACTGCTCATAACATCAATTTACAACCACATACGTCACCCCACTAAACCAATATGCCAACAGAGCTTAAGAAGTTTGGAGAATCAGTACCAGTCTTCTTATAGGCATCAACAAACACTACTGAGTCTCAACACCAAAAAAGCCAGTATCACTGCAGTGTCATTTTTGAAATGACATAAAAAAAAAAAAAGGTGTTTGTTTTTTTTTAATATTTCCCTTTCCTTTTTAAAATAATTTTATTCACTTACGTACAGGAAGAAGTTCTTGCCTATATAAACTGTATTTTTCCAACACCTTGGAACATTTCTACAGCTTCCCCAAATTGATGGATTTGGATGAAATGATCATGTAAACCACAGAGTCTTGTTAAAGCTCTGTCTCATTTGGATTATCGATTTTTAACTCTTGGATTCCTTTACACAAAAAGAAACATTTTAAATCCATAGTTTTTGTTTCTTATAGCTAAAGGTTCCCATCAATTCTCCCTACTGGGAAAGTCAGAGTTAATTTGGTTAGTAATTTAGGTACTTCACTGACAAAAGATAGCACAAGCACATCAGACCCAAAATCTAAGACACGTCACAGTGCTCCCCACAAGAAGTTCACCCCTTCTTTTTTTCTTTCATAGGTGGTCAGACTTCATTCTCCATTGTCCATTTCCCACAAGGTGAATCAGAAGTAGAGATTTACTTTCCCCAATTTAATTTAATTTTGAGTTGTGTTCACAGAAACAGTGCTCCATATTTCATTTGGAAAACCAGTATTTAGAAAAACAGACTTAAGATTAAAGCATTTTTGTGCCCCGTGTAAACTGAATGGTACAATGTCACTACTCGATTTCTATTGCAGCATTTGGGGGCTTGTAATCAAGATGACATCATTTCTTGTTCTTATTTTGATGTATCTGATGAATAGAATCAGTCACAGCTTTCATCAATCCCGTAAAAGGAGAGAAATGGTTGTGTCCACTCCTTACTACTACTTTTTTCCTAATATAAGAGAAAAGTACAATTGGCTGTCCTTTTTTTCCTTTGTTAGGACACTTAACTTAATCAATGCTTTTATCTCTGTCAATATCTCCAAGAAGAAAGAGGCACTTAAATTGGGAGGACAAAGGTGCCTGCTAATGCCTTAAAAATGCTTTTTCTTTTAGGAAGAATACTATGTATGTAGGGCCCCTCAGATAAATGGTTCTTCAACATTTCCAATCTCTTTGAATTAATTTCCTTGGAAAAGATGGGAGCTTACAATTCTTTGTTTTATTTTGGTTAAGAATCCCAGAATGCAAAAGAGAAAAAAATGTGATCAGAGGATAGATTGGTATTCTCTCTTCCTTCTCCAGAATTACTAATGTTCAACATACTTTAACTCTTCTGTAAGATTCTTATAAATTCATTTTCTTAAGTTTATGCTACTTTACAGGTTTAATTCAGGAGCAATTAAGGGAAATTTCCTTACTTTAAAACAAATGAAATTCGTGTTGTAAATAGCACATATTTAGCAGAGAGAGATAAATCAAATTTTCTAAAAACCATGTACAAGTTTGAAATTGCATCCAGTCTTAATACACCCACATGGCAACCTCTGAAAACTACTGCACTTAATGAACTTTGTCAGTTTAACTCCAGTAAAAAATGGATTGAGATAATTTGCTTATGACAACCATAAGAGAGAAAATAAATCCTGAAATTTCTGCTGAAAATGTACATTTAAAAATAAGAACTGACAAATTACTTATTTAAAACAATTTGGGCAATTGTTATGCCTTGTCATTGACAATCTGTTAACCCTTTATGTCATTTACAATAGTTCTCAGAAGTTAAAAAGAAATTGAAGTCTATAATACTATACAGCTTTTGCAAAAAAAAGATGTTGGGCATGTTTTTTTTTAAATCACAAAATAAACTGATTATAAAAAAATGTATTTAAAAAAAGTGTAAAAATCATTTTTTAAAATCTGACAAATCTTTTAATGGGTCCTCACAAGGTGGAAAAACAAAAAGGAAAACATAATTAGAACCAGCTTTAAAAAAAATGGCATTGCCTCCTAACTATAACAAAATTTCATATACTTTGCTTTTTTGCCACTAAATAAAATTTTCAGGTATGTAATGTGGGGTATATCTAAAGCTATTCATAGTAAATGGATTATTGTGAGTGCAGATGTCATTATTTACCCTGTGTTCAGAACTTAGGCTTGTCTGATTTCAAAGCTGGTATTCTAGACACATCATAACACAGACATCCATAATATATGATACAAGTCATTAAACACTGGCAAATGTATATTTCACTATGATGAGTATGACAACAAGCAACTCAATGAAAATAATTATATACTTGTGATGGTTAGGGAGATGGAAAACAGGATTTATAAAAACAAATACGTGTGTGTATGATTTATATACAAAAAAGTTGTATGATAGAAGATACACATGATTTATATAGATTTGTAAATCTATATCTATGTCTATATATGCATATATCTTTATATATAATCAGAAACATATAGCAGGTATGTGTAAATAATCCCACATGCCCATGGCACATTATCTGGAAAGACTTCAAAATTCTCAGTACAGTTCTTTGAGAACTATTAGGAATCAAAAAAGCAGATTTCTAATTTATTGTCAAGGCATTCATGGTTATATCATTTGCATACATCTACCCTTTTCTATCTCTGTATTCTCATCTTTAATCACTCCTCTGGCACTATATATCTGCTAGAAAAACCTTATTTCTAAGCTTTACTCTCAGAAAACATATTAAGTTGGTTCTAACTCTGGCCTTTGTAGTTGTTTTTCTCATAATTTGAATGTCTGTTCCCCAGATCTTTTCTTGACTATTTCCTTCAAGTATAGCTCAAATGTCAACACCTCAGAGAAGTCTTATCAGATAAAATTGACTATTGTAGCTATTTCCTATATTTTATGAATCTTTTAGCATCTTGCTATTGTTTTTATAGGATTAATAATAATTTGAAACTATTTTAAGTTTTCTTAATTTTCTATTACATTTGTCACAAGAACATAAGCTTGCTGAGAATAAGTGCTCTCTTTTCATCTTTATTCTCAATTTTCAGAGTAGTACTTAGAATATGTGGAACAAATACTTGATGAATTAGCAAATTAGAAAAAAATATGCATTCATTACAAAGACTGAATAACACTGGCAATTTAGGGCATGGTAATTTGTGGTGTACTATACAATTTAATAAGCTAGTGAATAGATGACAGTAAGCATAAGTCTTTTATTGGCTTTCAGTATGTTATTTGAGAAAACACACTGTGGGCTGGATGGAAAGGGGGGAAATTTTCCTTTTTTTTTTTTTAAAGATTTATTTATTTATGCATACAAGCACTGGGGTACAGGCCAGAGGTGTTGGGGGGGCGAGAGGATTCACCATAGAAAGCGGGGAGCAGAACAGGCAGATCAACAGAAGTACACTGCTGAGGGGAGCATCGGGCACAGCAGGAGAGGTCTGCCGCGCCATGTGGGTCCCCAGCCTGACCGGCAGCAGGGATTGAACTCGTGCTGCAGTGGCTGCGGTTTGCTTCATATTGCGTTGCTTAACCCACTGCGCCACCAGGGAGGCCCGGGAAATTTTCCTTTTAACCCTCTAGGTATTTCTTGGACTGGTCTAGCAAACAAATTAACATGAGGCAGATTAGTAGGAAAAAAAAAGACAAATTTATATAGGTATGTATAGAGAATTACATAACTATAAATTCCAGTATAAAGTCTAAGATAAACAGAAGAGAAAAGGGTGTTTATTCTTGAACTAATGAATGGGAGAAGAGGGTGTCAAGGATTGTAGAGGGTGCCAATTTGCTATGGGCACATAAAATTATGTGATGAGAAGAGAGCAACTTGTAACAAAATGAGATGTTCTAGGTATTTCCCTGCCATGAGCTATGTTTCTCCAATAGAAAGGTTAATACTGAAGATGACCCTAAATCTAGGTAGTTAAGGCAATAATAACAATTCTTCTTGAAGATTACAGGATTCTTGACTGACTTTAGCTTCACATGACAAGTGACATATATTGAAATAATTTTTTTTCTGGTTATGTTGGAAAGGACTAGCTGAATATTTTGTGGAGCCTATCCTTTAACATAAAGTATGGTACAATTTTTTAATTCCTTGAAAGGAGAAAACTTATAATACTAGTACAATTTTCTTCTCTAAAGTTAAATGGACAATTGGTTTGAGCAGTTCCTATGAGTTCAAGCAGATAGCCTTTATCTTCAATTATTATATAATTAATAAAATATACTCTAAAGACCATAGAAACCTTACTCAATAATGTCTTAAAGCTAAACATGGATACAAAAATAAAAGGGAAAAAATCAAATATTCATACTTAGGGATCAAGGAAAAATTTGATGGAAGTCAATTAACATTAATTAAACAAAGCTCTTAGCAAACTAAAAATGGAAATAAAGACTACAAAGACCCACAGGTAATTATCACACTTAATTGTAAAATATAGACTCATTCCCCTTGTTTGAGGAAATAAACAAGGACATTCTCCCACCGATTAGATTAAGTACTGTTTTAGAATTTTAAATGCATGCAGAAGCTCAGAAATGGAAATAAATGGCATAAAAATAGTTAAAGAAAAAAATAAAAAATTATCATTGATGGCATTTGATATAACTGAATATTAAGATAATTTGTAAGAAATTGTGGAAAAGCTGTTAGAATTACTAAAGCCTCTGGTTACAAGGTTAGCATCCAAGATAAATATATAAGAACAAAAGAATTTCTGTGTTTCAACAATAAATAAATACAATAAGCAATTCATGAAACTATTTAAGAGGCATTAAATATAGCAAATGCATAGGAACATCTAAATATTCTAGACTCCTACATTGAAAACTGCAAAGCACTGGAAATAAAAAATATTCTAAATACATGGAGGCATTACACCATGTTTGTGATCTGGAAGCTACATTACTATAAACAAATATCTCCAAATTTCAACCAAATTTTAGTTCAACCCAAGATGTACAAAGAACACTTACGAATAAGTAAAAGGCAGAAAACCCATTAGAAAAAAGAAAAGTGGGGCCTCCCTCGTGGCACAGGGGTTAAGCAACACACTATGAAGCAAACTGCAGCCACTGCGGCACGAGTTCGATCCCTGCCACAGGCCAGGGAGTGGACCCACATGGTGTAGCAGACCTCTCCTGCCTCACCCGCTGCTGCCCTCAGCAGTGTGTTTCAGTCAGTCTGCCTATTCTGCTCCCCAATCTGTCTCTGGTGAATCCTCTCACCTCCCTGGACTCTGGCCTGTACCCCTGCTCTCATATGCATAAATAAAATCTTAAAAAAGAAAAATAAAAAATGGATAAGCATACAATAATGCCTATCCAAATGGACAACAAACAATGGAAGCATTCATTATTAGATTGAATGAACTGAAAAAAAAAAAAAAAAAAACATGAATCAGCTGAGAGTCTGGGGGAGTGCCTGGGGAAGCAGCCCTGCATCCTGGAAATTGAAAGCACATAGGGACCCCTGACGAAGACTGGGAGTACAGTACGGGCCTAAGAATCAGACAGGTGGGGGCCATGGGCGATGGACACCGCAGATCCAGGCCGCAGGCCCAGGGCAGCTGCACACAAATGAGTGTCTGCTGGCATCTCTGTCTGGGTGGGAACCAGAGGTGGGAGCGTGGTCAAAGCAGGGACCGAAACTGTTGCAGGATGAAAATGTCTGAGACTGGAATGGTGAAAATGGAAACTGAAGAAAGAGGAGAAAAAGAATTGGAAGGACCTGAAAGGGATCTAAGAAGTGGTGTGGCAGCGGACACAGGAGAAGAGGTGAAGCCCCAGACAGAGGAGGAAGACGCTGCTGAGCAGGGGGAGGCTCTAAGCGGCCCTATGACCTGAACGTGGTCCTGCTGGGCTCCTTCCTGGGCAATGCTGTTAGCCGAGCTGCGCATCTACCTGGCCCCCAGATTTCCAGAGCCTGTGCCATCTTCTGTGGACGAGATGAAGCAGTCAGAGAAGTGGGCCAAGATGCCAAGGTTGTGGATGGGACCCTGTCCAGTGGTTAAAAAGCCGTGAGCTTGTGCGCAGCCAGATCCTGTGGTGCCTGGAGCGGACTCGGCACCTAAGAAAGGCTTCTTCCCCAAGCACCAACTTCACAGTTTGGGAAGGGAGGAGCTGGTTTCCCGAATCCCTCAGACAGCGCGCACCACAAGCGCTGAAATCAGGAATCAGAGTTCCAAGAGGGCATCGCGGTAGATTAGCCCACCCAGGCCCCAACGCCTTAGTCAACTATGGCTTGAAGAAGAGGAGGAAACTGAGGTTCCGAGAGATTGAGGGACTCCCTCAGACTCCTAAAGGTGGAGGTGAAGACTGACAAGAATGTGGAGTCCACACTCCTGGTGACGGTCCTATAAGAGCAGCGCTGGTGGCCCCTGCTGCTCCCGGCTCCCAGTGCTCAGAAAGTGCTGGAGGCCCCACTGAGCTGCAAGAGCCTGGGCGCACCCAGCAGGCAGCTTTGATTGCCCACTGTGGTGTAGCCAGGTTTAAGTGTGTATTAAAAAAATAGAGAGGGCCTCCCTGGTGGGGCAAGAGGTCCCCCGCAGCACGATGAAGCTATTGGTAGCCACTGCAGCACTGAGTCCCAGCCATGAAGGTGACCCAGGGCTCAGCAGATCTCGCCTATCTCTCCTGCTATTCCCCTCAGCAGTGTAGTTCGTGGATACCCCTGTTATGCTCCCCACTCTGTTTTTTGGTGAATCCTCTCACCCCCTACCCCACCTCTATTCTGTACCCCAATTCTTATATGCATCAATAAATCTTTAAAAAAAAGATAATTGTAGAAATGTCCTAATTTTTCAAGGTACAAATATTTACACTTATTTTACCCACAAAAATCACTGAAGTCAGTTATACTAAGAAATAAAGAATCAGAAACTTCAATGTATTGTCATCAAAGAAGAAAATCAAAACAAGATTATCTCTCTTGACTTCATGAGCGTTTGTTTTGTGTTAGTGTCAGTTATTTTCCATTATTAAAAATACTTGTTTGAAAGATGCATAAAATATCTTTCTGACTCTGACTTAGAGCTTTTTATTTTTTTACATAAATTTATATTTTTTAATTGAGTAACAACTGGCAGGTATCACCACTATAATGCACCCAAAACAGAATCGCTCCTAGTCCAACAACATCACCCATTGTCCTTCCAGTCTTTGTTCTTTAGTCTTTCCCCTCCTTCAGGATGCTTCAGTTCCACTAAGTGTTAGTTTCTAAGTTTGTCTTTATCTGACCCATAGTTTGGTTTCTCTATATTCTGCATATTAGTAACACCATCAAGTATTGATCTTTATTCCTCTGACTTCTTTCACTTAGTATTATCCCTTCCATCTCCATCCATGTTGCTCCAAATGGCATCAGTTCATCTTTTTCAATGCTGAGTAATAGTCTTTTATGAAGATATGCCAGATCTTCTTGATCTACTCATCTGTTTGGGGGCATTTAAGTTGTTTCCATAATTTGTCTACTGTAAATAGCACTGCAATAAACACAGTGGTTCAAGTCTCCTTTTGATTTACTATTTTGAATAGAAACCTAGTTGTGGAATTACTGAGTCATATGACAAATCCATACTGCTTTCCATAAGGGTTGGATTAATCTGTATTCCCACTGAGAGCTGTTTTTTTAGAACAGTTGTATCAACAGAGTTATGAAAACATTTTTAGTATCTTCATCATATCCTTTACTTAGAGGAACACAAAGTCTTAGAGAAAAAAAAATTATTTCAATCTAGTGAGTACTTGAACTGGGTTTAGTGCACCAGAGACTTCAAATTACTCTAGGGATGGAATGTTGTTATTCTGCTTGGTGTGGGTCCTGGGTGAGCTGAGGGTACTTATCACTGTTCCTGTTATACCCTCAGGTTCCAGGAGGACACAGCTTCTGCGCCTGTGACACAGCTGCAGAAGTTAGACATAAGCCAGAAGTCAACAGCCATGGCTTTTAACTTGATGAAAGCTGATGATTGGTATGAGAGTGGTACCATGCCAAGCTGATGATTGGTACTACCAGTTCTTCTGCCATGCCAACTGACTGCAGTAGAAGGCCATAGTGCTCTTAACTCAAGGATTGAACTTAACTGTCCCAATCCTCCTCACACGGCTGCAAAATTCTGCTCTGAATCGGTGGAGTATTTTGGAGAAAGCTCTTGGGTTGGAGCAAGTTTCCTCCCTGCCCCACCACCCCAGTTGCAGCATGTAGCAGACCACTATTTCAGTATAGGTATATTGGAATGAAAGCACTTTTATATTTCCCCCACCAGCAGATTATTTATATTTAATTTCATAATTTATATTTTAAACATTTGGTCAGATTTAAACACATGGCTACTCCAGCTGCAATGGGTCTGAGAAATGTAGTGTTTGTCACTTAAAAATAAGATTTTGTTATTAGAAGAGGAAAATGAATATTAAGATAACTAGCAAGCTAGAACTCTGAAAAATATCTTGCTAGGCACCTGGAAACACAAAATAACTTCATGTTATTTTAGTTTTTATAAAATCTTTCAAGTAATTGTGAACTAATTTTAAACAAGTCCATGGAACAGAAAGATAATCCTCCACCCCAAGTTTTTGTATGGGGTGGATCCCAAATGTCAGGCTTAGACTTTCTGTGAAATGACTCAGATATATCACTTGTAAAGCAGAATTGCACAATCTTCTACTAAAGATACATAAAAAGAGCATTAAAGTAGGTTGGGTACATGGGGACTTTACCTGATGTCAAATATATATAAAGAAAAAAATTAGGTTGGATAAAACCTGAGATTTTTCTTGGTAATAGTTCTATGACTTTATGACTCTGAACTTTAATTCTTGCAGCTAAAAATAATTAACTATAATTCCTGAAGTTTTGAATTGCAAATGAGAAAATGCAAGAAAAATGCTGTGACAGGAAGTACTGAATGACAATATTCAATAAGATATTAGGGTATATGATACAACATATTAAAATAATATATGTGAAACATATAGATCGCCCAGAGTATTATTGACAATTGATAAATACTTGTTTCAAAAATCAAAAGTGATTTTTTTTTTAAATAGTTGGGGGATTTTGACTTTATTGATGCACTTTTCTCACTGTATTTTCAAGTACATGACTGGATTAGTCTAAGGGATCTACTTGCCTAAGGGATATTGCTGGGTGGTGTTCAAATATTTAAATATGGAGGTCTTTAGAAGGGGTGACTCTAATGCTTGGCAGCCACAATAAGCAAATGGATACCTAAGCCAAAGTCAGTTCCTATAAATGCCTCAAGGTTAAGAAACCAACATTTAAGAACACCAGTCACCTAATTGTTCAAAACTACCAGAACTTACTTAGTTTAACACCCTGTCCATACCCATGTTCACAAACCAGAGCCATTAAAAACCTGTATAAACAAACCTATAAAACCAAAACTAAACACGTATGGACACATACAGCAGGTACTGCTTGCTGAGGTTAACATCAGAAAGACTCTAGGAAGATGGAAACATACCAGTTCTGTTCACAGAAAAATAAAAAGCCAACATGAGAGGCAATGAAGTGTTTACCAGGAATAAAAAGCTAAAATGCTGGGTACACAATTTCAGAAAGAAACCTAAAATGTGCCCGAAGGAGGGCTAAAATTTTATTGGAAGAAAAAGAAGATGAGGAAAATGGGTTAAGGAAAAGAGTCAATTAGTGTTGAAAAAATTACAATGTTTTTCTTTTTCTTTCTTGCCTTTTTTTTTTTTTGGTAGCTTTTATGTTCTTTCTTAACTGTATCAAAATATATACCAAACAATGAGTTCTGGGTGGATTGCAGGAGAGGATTTATTCTCAGCACTTGTCACAAAATCTTTGTCCAACAAACAAAACAAACGCAAGTACTATGGTAAAATTCATTATCTATCAGACATAACCAGCAGTGTACAGCGGTGACAGAAAGCAGTGGCTGAAGGTAATCTCTTGTTTAAAATGATTAAAAGTGGGTGTCAGATAACCCAAGTGTCCACAGTAAATGATGTTTTTTCAACATTATAACCTCTGCACTTTTCTAACTCAATGCTTTTGTCATAATTTTAAGCTTTATTCTATCAAATATAGGCAAAACATGATTATTTCTTGGAAAAATCTCAATTTTTCTACACAAGGTTTTTGCTAATAATGTTTATTGTTTACAAGTTTCTCTTGACTACCTCCTTAAAAGATTCAAGCTTCAAGAATTTATCACAAGGCTGGTGCATGTATTCACATGTCATGTTTCTTGTTGCTTTCTTCCATGTTTCTTGTTGCTGTTGTCATTTTGTCCTTAAATAATGGTTCTACCTATGTCCCTATTCAGTTTTTTTTTCTCAGTTTCTGTTGGTTTGTTTTTTTTAAAGATTTATTTATTTATGCATACAAGAGCTGGGGGTACAAGAGAGAGGTGCGGGAGGTGAGAGGATTCACCAGAGTCAGAGCAGGAAGCAGAACAGGCAGATTGACCTAAACACACTCCTGAGGGGAACAGTAGATGAGATAGGAGAGGTCTGATGCACCATGTGGGTCCCCTCCCTGGCCGGGGATCAAACTCACACTGCTGTGCTGTGGATGCTTCACAGTGCGGGGCTCAACCCCCTGTGCCACCAGGGAGGCCCCTGTTCAGTTCTTTGTGGATGTTTTCTTTATATGATGCTGATTATTTTTCTATTTTAGAAACATTCATTGAAATGTTGTCATGTTATTCTATGGTTGGAAATTGAAAAGACACAGCATATATGCACCACCCAATCATTACACTGCCCACTGCTTTCAAAAACAAATACCACATGGCCTCGGTCATATATGAAATACAGAGAAACAAAACAAAGAGTCAGACACCATCAAAACAAAAACAAACCCTAGAAATCTGACTGAAAAACTGAGGCAACCAGAGGGGCTAAGGATTGGAGGGAAGGGGGCAGGAGGCGCAATAGATGTGGTAGAGGGCTGAGGGTACCTGGGTGGTGGGTATGATAAGGGAACAAACACACAAAGAGGTAGGATCCTATATTTCTGAATCAAATACAATGTTATAAATCAAAGTCGCCAATATAAAAATAAATGAAACCACTCCAGCCAATGAATCAGATCTCTGATAAGTATACCCTTGCCCCCACAGAGGTTTATTCTACTTGTAAAGTATGTTTTCATGAGAGCAAAAGTGATATAGTTACAGCTAGTTGCTAAATTCCATGCCCTCAATGTAAGATACAGTAAGGCAAAAATAATAAACAGTTTAAAGAACCACTTTTTTCATCAAGCAGTTTTGGTTACATCTCTTAAAACTTTATTCTGTTGCCCCAAAAAATCACTGGAAGAAGCATAATGTGTTTTGTAATGGAAAAAAAATCATTTTCTATCTAAAGAATCCCTTTTGTAGTCAGAAGGATGCATCCCAAATCCAGAAAGAACTATGTTTTTAATCTAAAAGGCAATGACATTCTGGAAATTTTGTTCAGGTTCTATAGCCCTTGGTGAAGCAGCCTACTAGGAATTCTATTCATACACACAAACAAATAAACCTGTCCAAATGAATTCTAAGAAATAATATATTTCTTATTTTTCAAGATATTGCCTCTGGTACCTAGGGCAATTCTCTGAAAAGATACTGTGATCGAGAAGACTGGGGAAATTGCGAGGCCCTCTACCATCCCTCTTTCCCATTCTACTCAAAACTCTGTGTTCTATATGCATACCCCCAAAAAAGGTAATATTGTTATATGTAATAATATATCTAAAGAATTCTCTCTGAGCTGTGTGAGGTCATAAGAAGGCATAGTATTAGCTAAAATATTTAATTTAACTTAGATTCTGAGCAACGGCTACAGAGTACTTCATCTGTATAAAAGGAGGTCCAGAGAACAAAAAAAGAGACAATTGGGAATAACCCAAAAATCAGTGATGAGAGTATTACTCCTACCTTTGGGGAGGAGAAAACAACTGAAATTAATGAACTAGGTGCCCATTTTCAGTTTATTCCAGCCTGATAAAAAAAACTTGTGCTAGCCAAAACAAAAGAGATTATCACACCCAATGTCTACCTAGACTTCTTCAGAGGATACTTCTTGTTCAACTACTCATGAGAGATTTACTCTCAAACTTCCCCCTATCAAGAGGAAAGACCACAAATCTGAATAATGAAAATGATCATCTCTGTTCTCCTTATGCATTTGTTCATTTTATTTGACAAATTTGAAATACATAAAGGTATGTATGGTAGGGAGAAGAGTTGATTCAACATATCTTTAACAGCACTGCCTCTTTCTTTCCTCTTATTTACTAAATAAAGTAATCGTGAATATAAAACAATTTGCCACAAAGGAAATTACTAACATTCTTAGTACAATGTATTAAGTACATTGAGGTTATTGAATTCAAAGCCAAGAACAAAATCCTTGAGTAAGATAAAAACTATTCTATTTTCATACTCACTCTCACAAAGAAGGTACATTGCTTCATAGCGCATGGATGTTCAGTAATTCCTTAAAGACCACTCTCAAATATTTGCATATTTAAAGCCCTATTTCCTCCCCATTTCTTTCTAAGTAAATATTAATTTAATATTAAATTAATATTAAATTTAATATTAAAAATTTAATATTAAATTAATTTTTGGTAGAAAGATGGTGGCGAAGAGACAATAGGTTAGAAAGCTCCCGGAAAATACAGGAAAAAGGAAGAAAATACAGCGGGTCCCTGCAGGAACTGTAACACTGAGGATAAATTGGACTATACTGGCAACCTACCCAGAGAAGAAGGACGCATAGAAGAGGCTAAAAAAAAAAAAGGAGAGAAAAGCTGCACAACCCTCCTGCCCTGTCCCCTTCCCTCCTCCCCCTCCCCTCACCTACTAACTTGGGGAGCCAGGAACTACAAGATGAACCCAGAGACCCTACACAGAAGAGAAATCAAAACACGTATAAAAAGCCTAGACATGGGTACCTCTTTAGCCTAACATTTAATTTTACATAAAAATTTTAATTTTTTCTTATAAGAATTAAAGTTGAACTTGGGGATAATCACACAGATACAGACATCTGAGGAAGCGCTCCAGGCGTGGTGAGTTAAGTCTCTAACTTTAGGGATTCTAGGGAAGGAGTGGGCAGTCTAGTTAGGCTGAGGGAGTTCATACAAATAGAGAAGACAGAGATAGACGGAAAGACAGGAAACCAATCCCTAAACTGATGCAGGGAAAGGGAAGTAAACAAACCACAAGTTGGTGGAGAGGGGGGTGCCTAGGGGCAACAGGACAGAGACACAATTGCGCATCTCCAAGCTTGGTGGAGCTGACTTAAGGAGGTGTAAGCCCAGCACTAGAAAGCCATCACCCCCACCCTCCTGCACCAGCCTCAGCAGCAAGTGGGGAGCCCCAGTCCAACCCTCCTGGACACCAGGGTATCCAGAAGTGCAGCCCCTCTACCGACCACCTTGGCGCCTGCCCAGAGCCGTGCCCCGACCCGCATGACAGCTTCAGCACGAGGGGGAGCCACTGCCCCTCCCACCCTGACGACTCTGAAGCACAGGTCCACAACCAGCCTCCTCGGCAGTGCCCCAGAGTCAGCGTGCTCAGAGCTTTGGCCCTCGCCTGCTTCAGCAACTGCTGCGTCTAAAGCCATCGGCCCCCAGCCGCCACCACCACTGTTGCCGCTGAGGTACAAAAACCACTGCCATTGCTGAGGGGGCAGCACAGGGAAGTCAGAACCCCGGGCATGGGGCACTTGGATGACCAGAGTCCAGGCTGAACGGAGATAGGGGCAAGGCAAGAGGAGAGAAGACCCACTGAGGCCAGAGTGCAACAGAGTCCCAGACGACATTTTAAACCACCACACCACGGGGGAGCCACTTCACAGGACCCCCAGCCTGTACACACTATCTGGCATGGGGTTTGGGAAGGCTGCAAACTGCAGCAACTGGAGGGAGGCCACTAAGGGTAGGCCCAATTTGGGGCACCACAGCAACACACCTGCATACCCTCCAAGGGGTAGTAGCTGAGGCAGTTTGCCACTACTCTGGAAGGGAAAAGCAAAACCTCGTGGTGCAGCCACAAACAAAGGGCAGCTCCGAGGACACCTCAGGTGACCACACCCCCATGTTAGGGCTGTGAAAAGAGCTGGAAATCCAACACTGAGCTACAACTCCTCCTACAAGAAACCCCCCTAAAACCTGAGACATCCAGATGAGCTCAGGGAACATAGTCTAGGACAGTCACAGCAAGGGGGGCCAGCCACTACAAGACTATTTCCCCCTCCTCCTACCCAAAATAGGGTGGGATTCCTGAGATCCTTGCCCAACCCTCTCTTCTCTCCTTTTTGTCTGTGTGATTTGGGGTTTGGTTCGGGTTTTGGTTGTTGTTTTCCTTTCCTAGTTCCTCCTGTTTACTTGTTTCCTTCCTGGAAAGGTACTAAAGGGAACCCCATAAAGCCAGTCCCTGCAGAGGGCCTCATGGTACTCCAAATCCTCAGGAGAAGAGTCCTAAGGAGCCAAATCACCTACACAGCTACAACAAAGGACCCAAAGAACTCCCATATCAACCTCTATAATACAGAGAACATCACGCCTTGCCCTCCACCTCCCATAGCATGGATGGAAGGGATTTTTTAAATTTTTTTTTAACTTTTTTCTTTTCTGCTTTTATATATTAGTTCCTCTCCCTGATCTCCCTCTTTCTCTCTCTTCACTTATTTCTCTGTCGTTTGCCTATTTTGGTCTTGTTTTTGTTTGTCTTGTGGTGTTTGTGTGTTTTTGCCTATTCATTGACCACCAGTTCCTGATACCCCAAAAGGAACACTAATAAAGATGCCTGCCAATACAAGCAATACAGTGTCTCAACAAATACAACAAATCAGAAAACAGACATCAGGGAGAAGAAAAACAATAATTAACCAAGCAAGCCCACAGGGGAGAACCAGACCACAAAAGGAAAAACAAACAAAAGAATCTAACAACAACGGCTTGGAAAATTTCCTCAGCCTATCTGAAAGAGAGAATAGAACCATCATGATGGAAAAAATAAATGATTTGCTTAAAAACATTATAGATCTGAAGGAGAATGAGATATTAAAGAAAAAGATGGAAGACATGAAGGAAGATAAGATGAACAGGGAAAACACAATGGCCAAAATAGTAGAAAAAATAAACTCTTTGAAGAAAGAAACAGAGGAATTAAGGAAGTCAGTGGAAGAAATACAGGAAGATAGGGAAAACAGAACGGAAGAGGTAGAAGAGCGAATCAGTTCCCTTGAAGATACAGAAAAAAAAAGAACCAAGACAGAAAAAGACAGAGAAGTCCAGAGGAAAAAAAGTGAAGACACGATCTGAAAAATCTCAGATGCCATCAAGAAAAATAGCATAAGAATTACTGGAGTACCAGAGGCTGAAAACGATCAAGGAAGCGAAAACATATTTAAGGAGATAAGGGAAAATTTCCCAAGCTTAAGAGAAGAAATGAAGCTAGAACTCCAAGAAGCAAGACATACCCCAAACTTCTATGATAGAACTAGAAACTCAGCTAGACACATAATAATAAAACTTCCAAGAATACAAGACAAGGAAAAAATAATGAAACTGGCAAGATCAAAGAAGCAGATAACATACAAAGGAAAACCTATCAGACTAACTTCAGACCTCTCTGAGGGCACACTACAGTCCAGAAGAGAATGGAAGTATATATTCGAAACACTGCAAGACAACAAATGCCAACCATGAATCCTTTACCTGCAAAGTTATCCTTTCTATACAAAGAAAAAGTATGGATTTTCCCAGAAAAACAGAAACTTCAGAAACTCAGCATGACCAAACCCCCTCTCCAAAAAATTCTGCAACAAGTACTAAAGCCAATACCACCAGGAAAATGAAAAAGAGGAACAGTATAAGGCAGGAAAAAACAAAACAAAAAGAGACAAAATGGCAAACACAGATGCTTTTTTTAAGATTTATTTATTGATGCATAGGAGAACTGGGGTACAGGCCAGAGGTGATATGATTCACCAGAGACACAGTGGGGAACAGAACAGGCAGACTGACTGAAATATACTGCTGAGGGGAGCAAAATGCAAGGCAGGAGAGGTCTGCTGCACCATGTGGGTCCCCTCCCTAGTCAGGGATCCAACTCATGCATCAGTGGTTGCAGAAGCTTCATCGGGCAGTGCTTAACCCCTTGTGCGACCAGGGAAGCCCTGAAAAGTATGTTTTAAGAAAAGGTAGACAAGAAAAGGGGCGCCCTGTACGTAGTCAAAGGAAAAATAGCATTGTGAAACAAATAAATATGAAATATGTTAGAAGAATGAGAAGGAATAGGCAACGGGAGAAAAATGAGTAATGATGGGCAAATAAGGAAGTCCCAAAGGATAGACAGGCCTGTTCAACAAAGACTTTATGCTGCAATTTATGGGGGTGTATTTATGCATATGTACATTTTAGAACTGGTTGATTCTTGGTGAAAAAAAGGGTTTGGGAAATATTAGTAGTCAAAATAAGAAATCAGTGGTTTCAAGAATTAATTGAAGCTAAGAATGGTATAAATTAACTACATTAATTTTCCTGGCAAATTGATTTTAAAAAAGGGAAATATTTGAATTAAGACAAAGAATATTCACATTGAAGTTATGAAGTAAAAATTAGATGTATTTACCACATTTCAATATATATAAGAAAACACAGAGATAGTGAAGAAAAGTCATAAGACACAAAACAGAACAATTTAGTGAAAATCAGCCCTGGTGAAAGTAAAAGAGATGTTGGTGCAGAATGCTGCAATTTTCAACCAGATTAAAGAGCAGTGGAAACTGTCTTCTACTTTCCCTATCCACTGGTCTCATATAACACTAGGCAGATTATTCCCAGACTTCTTTAATTAGCAACATACATTCTAACTCCTTCCTTCAGCAGTTTCAAAGCACCAACATCTTTCTGTAGATTACATAATGAAGTACCATCTATAGCACTTGCTCAAAACTTTCTATTGTGCCCTATGTTCACCATCAGTTTTGTAAAATGATCCATAAGTTTTCTACATACTTAAAAACATTAAAAAACATTAAGTTACAGTCAGTTTTCAAAGCTGTTACCTAAAAGGCACTAACTTCTCTTTCCATGCCAGATGACTTTAGACTATCTAGAGCTTTGTGCTTTCGTCGGAGTGTTAAAAATGCTCTGACTGTAAAATAATTCTTTCTGCAAGTATAATTTTTTTCAGGAGTCAAAAGAGGACAATAAATGTCTTGTGACATTAAAAAATCCTGTTATAAATATGATTGGGGAATTTGAAGTAAGTTGTAAAACTGTTAAAATCTGCAGTAGTTTCGCATTTCACTTATGTCTGACTACGTGATCCCAAATGATTTATAATAGTAGCTGACAAGACTTTTAAGTAGATACAGACACATTAAATGTGTGATCATGAACACTGATGTCTTAATGTAACTAATGGTGACTATCTTTATTCAATATTATTTATCTCAAATAATATAGAAATTCAGAACTGTATTTTTTCTATTGCAACTCAGCTCTCATTATTGAGATCTCTCTAGAAGATTCAGAGGTTTGAAGTGATAAATTTAGTATAATTATCCAACTTACAATTTTTTTAGGATAATTTCTTTAAAAAATCTCACAATGAGCTATGCTTACTTTGGAGAAATGCAACAAAAGAACTTCTTGATAGTTGATTATTCAAAAAATATAATTGCTTCTATTGTCACTTGTAAGTAAAATGAGCTGGAAAAGTTTAAAGTAAGGTACTGATGATGTCAACATGAGAAGATCAAAACTGACCATAATGAGGCTTGGTTGCAGTATTTCAAAGACCAGGTAAATCATTTTCTTTATTGCTATTCATAATTAAAAGTAAATCAAATTAAAGTTTTATATCAATTCTATTTTGTATGTTGTATAGAAAATAATTTGCTGATTAGACTGAAAATACTTAGAAATTATGTGATTTTATTAAATATTTTATATCAGGAAATTCTTAATTTTGAATGACTTAATTTTTCCTTTAGTTATCACCTAAAAGAAGATACCTTTCTCCATTACTAAAGCCATATGTTCAAGAAGCACAGTCCTAAAATGATTAGAAATATATATATAGAATTATTGTGAGTCCCTAGTAAGTGTACTAGCCACTGCAGCAGCAGCAATGTGTCCTTCAGGAAGCTACATAAAAATTATATAGACATCTAAATTGCCCTGAAGAAGTAATCAAGATATTCAATAAATAGCATATTGTAATAACGTCTGTATTTTACAGTTTTCTTTTAAAGTCAAAAACATGACTTGGGTGTAAATTACTAGAAAAATAAGTTGACCAAAGCAACCAAATAAGTTGACTATGTCAGTTGATTACTTATAACTCTCTCCCCTTATTATTTCTACAATCTTCTTTATTCAGTAAAATGTTTGGAAATAAATATGATTTGGACAGATAAAGAGGAGCTCAAAAAACAAAAGACATAATATTTGATTAATATGTAAGAAAAAATCTGAGAAAAATACTATTGTCTCATATGCAGATAACCTCAAATAACATTATATGAGATTACAATCAACTTTTACAACTTTGTTAATGTTATTTTTCATCTTGAATATGGCATTATTAATTTATACATTATGTTACTCCCCTGTCTTGACGTGAATTATCCCTGTATTGTCTTGAAATTTTCTCTTCAAACTGATTTCTTGCCTTGTTCATTTAGAGACAGTAATTAGGAGTCACCCTAGGTTATTGATTTCAACACAATGACAACTCTGATTTGTGTACATGTAATTTCTTTGTCTAGAAAGTTCAGTCACTTTCTCCAAGTCCACTAAATAAATTTATCTTATTCTTCTAAACCTACTCAGATATCTCGTACCTCATGATTCCTTCCCTTTCTTCTGTTTCTACCTCAGAAAATAGTTATTTCCTTAGCCTCTAATGTCAGTGTCCCATAACTATTTTGTATGTGCCCCGTTGTCTTGCATTTACTTATGACCCATTTGTCTTTCTTATTCTAATAAATAAGAATTTCATTAGTTTTATCTGTACTGTCTTGTTTAATATCTGCCATTAGTGTTGCTGAATTAAAATAGTGTGCCAGAAGGAAATATTTAGTTATTTAACGGTAGATAGAAAATAATTTTTGTTAAATTGCCAAGAGATAATGCCACATTATCCTTTTAAAGAATTTCTGCCTGAGTATTCTCTGTTCCTTCATCCCCACAAGACTTTGGGGAAAGGAGAAAAAAAAAAACAAAACAGATGACAGAGAGTCTTATTCCCTATCTTCCATTTGTTAATGGGTCATTTGAATAATTTTCTTTATGGAATTCTTGATCTCTCATAAATCTTCATCATCTAGAGTTTGAAATACTCTCTACTTTGTCAATAGGATCAAAATTACTCATCTGGAATGGTATTTTAGGGCCACACTTGACTTGCAGTTGACATTGTAAAGCCAAATTGCTCACCCTGCACTCCCTCTACCCTCCAGACCAATAACAAACTACAGTCCTCTGGTTTCCTTCAAAAAGGTCACATTGATCTTCATCAAATTACAGTGCTTTATTTTTATGATAAAGACCATGTTGACATTTTTCAAACTTTTGAAAAGATCTTTGGACATGACCTTGCAAGGTTATTTCTTTTAACTCTCCTATGCCTTTTATTTTTAAATTATGGATTGTTTTTTATTTATCATTGAAATAACCTCTTATTTGGTCACTGGAAAAAATTCCCAGTGTTTCCTAAACCCATTATATTTTGAGAGCAACTATACTGTGTTGGTTTATTGTTATCATATTTCACTATACAGACCTAGATTCACTAATCATTATTAAAACAAAAATATGGGATATAACAAGTGACTGGGTGTGATTCACATAGTGTATTAGTGTGACTATTTTAAATATAATTTCTGCATTTTAACACAGTCAAAAAGACACAAACCCTTTTTTATTTACTGATATATATTTTGCATCCTAGACCATTAAGTGACTTTGTTTTAATTAAGTTTAATGACAGCAAGTTATACATGCTGATATATTAGTATGATGATTAGGAAAAAAAGGGTGAAAAACTAACATCGCCTAACACTTTAGAAAGTAATTTCACACAGTTTTGACTGAATATCACTGCAATGTTAGAAGTAGGCAGACTCTTTTCTTTTTCCAATTAAGACAAAATCATTTCAGAGTTTGTGATTCCTTTGAGAGCACAAAGTGCTAGTTGCAGATTTGTATGAAAGTGGCTATTATGTTTTTGTGAGTGTTTGCCCCCCAAACTCCAGGGCCCTTATTATTTTAGAGTTAAATAATAAATGATTGTATCTTACCATTTCAAATGTACTTATTTGCAGCCCTCATGACAGTTAATCACTGCATATGTCATATTACATTTTTGGTGAGCTACGTGAATTGTACAAAGATTTATTTATAATATGGTATAGCTAAATTTATATAACATCTTAAAGCATGGTTATTATAACAAAAAAAAGGTACTAAAGCTGTGGAAAAGTAAAAAAAAAAAAAAAGAATAAAGTTGTTCAGGAAATTTAACACTAATATAATACTGATACTTTCTACCAGTCCAAATCAAAATGTCTGTAATTGCTCAAGTCATGTTCTTCATAGCTGTATTTTCTAAAACTCTGGATACAGCAAGGATCACACATAGTCTAGAGTTACTACATCTTTTAGTTGTAATTTTTTTAAAGATGTATGTATTTATGCATACAAGGACTAGGGTACAGGCCAGAGGTGTACGGATAAGAGGACAGAATGGGGGAACAGAACAGGCAGATTGACTGAAATACACTGCTGAGGGGAGCAGCAGTTGAAGCAGGGGAGGTCTGCTGTGCCACATGGGTCTCCTCTCTGACCGGAGATCAAACACACAGTGGCTATGGGCAGCTTCAAAGTGCTATACCTTAACCCCTTGCGCCACGAGGCAGGCCCCTAGTTGTAATCTTTAGAAGAGATCATTAGCTATGTTTGAGTTTCATGACACTGTTCTAACTTGAGTTTACAGACCCAAAGACCTATTTTTTAACCCTTAATTTAGTATTTTTATGTTATTTTTTCTAATTGAAGTAACATAAGGATTTCAATGATCAGGTCTCACCAAAATACTGCACCCCTACCAAAACACCCATGGTCCACCACCATAGTCCATTGCGCTTCCTTCCCTCTTTGTTCTGACCCTTCTCTCATCCCCTCTCCTCCAGATGTTTCAGTTTTATAGTCAGTTTTCAAGGGTTAGTTTTTAAGCTTGTCTTTATCTAACCCTCAGTTTGGTTTCTCTATATTCCACAGAGTAACACCATTCAGTATTTATCCTTGTCCTTTATTTCACTTAGCATTATCCTTTCTAGCTCCATCCAGATTGCCACAATTGTGCATATGACCATATCTTCTTGATCTGCTCATCTGTGTTTGGGCATTTAGGTTGTTTCCCTAATTTGCCTATTGTAAACAGCACTGCAATAAACATGGTAGAGCAAGTTTCCTTTCAAGTTAATACCTTTGAATTTTGGGGGGTAGATACCTTGGAGTGGAATTACTGGGTACACTTTCCATCTTTTGAGACACCTTCATAATGTTTTCCACAAAGGCTAGACCAGTTTGCATGAGAGAAAACAAAGGGTTTGGTTCCCTCTACTTTCAGCACAACTTAACTAAGCTTTCCCAGAACACGGAATTATACAATCAGTCCAACAACTGATATCCTTTGAAAAAGTTGTGCAATGTTTAGGAGCCTGGGAAGCCAGCATTGCTTTTCCTTATCATTGATATATAAGTGAAGTGGTCATGGTGTGTAGTATTAGTTTTCATGATAAAATGTGATTGCTGTACTGTGAAAAATATTTTATAGGTTTCAGCTCTGTTTTGCCACCTCTGACTTTGGTGTTGCTTGTTCCTTTCTGACTTGCATGAATTAATTGATTTCTGAAATGGTTACTCAGTGATTTCATACTCCATCCCTACTCCTCCTCAAAAGCTAGTGGAAGGAAAGCTGTACATGACTACCTGTGTTAAGGTTAAATGACTGACAGAACTTAGGACTTGGATGCAAAACCCCTACATTGGATCATTTTCATTTCAGTAGATGGAAAATTTAAACCAAAGATCAATCAGAAAATATCAACATATTAGGGAGAAAATTAACTGATGAAACAGAGAAAACCCATGTTGGGGTGGGGAGGGGATGGATCCTCATCTATGTACTTAGAACTTCCAAACATGACTCAAAAGCAGACACACAGGGAGAAACATCAACAAAGCTCACTTACATAGGTAGTGAGACAAGGGAGGGGTGAGAGAGAGAAGAGGAGGGAATCTATGGGCCTGGATACAGTCTTCCTACTCCAGGGAATGTCTGCGGTGCACAGACTAGCGTCCAAGCATGAGCCCGACATGCAAGATGGCAGTTGGGCCACTCTGCAAGGAAGCCAGGACAGGCCAAGGGGAAGGGGCAGGACAGCCGATCGGAAGCAGGGAACCAGGATTAAGCATGCAGGGATGAGCCAGGAGATGGCCCTACCATCAGGAGTGGAGCACAGGAGTCAGAGGCAAACAGATGCTGACCACTGAGAGACCGGACCACATGTTACCTGACCTTTAAACTCTTCATGATGGCTCTTCACCTCCCGTTGCCTCCTACAGTCCTTTTTTGGACTATTCGGGGGGGCAGAAATCAGAGGGATTGCAGTCTGGAAAGCTCCACCGCCTTCCTTCCATCACCATCCACTAACTAGAAGGTTGTTAGTGCCAGCCATGGGCAGAGTCAGAATGTCCAGCAAGGCAACAGTTTGATCCACTGCGTCCATCTGATGCAGACTAACCTGATATGGCATAAGGACACAGGAACCTCTAGCCACAGACCACTCGGTCTGCCATTGTGGGGTGCCAAGCTTCACAGACTCTGGCTCTTGCATTGGCAGTGGTGACTCAGACCACTGCTCCAGCAGCAGAGCCTGTGGTCACTGCCTGCAGTACATCCCCAGGCTGTCCACCCATAGTGGATTCATATAACGTGATTCATACACAGTACCCTAGAGAACCCCAAACCTGCCATTTCTCTTATAGCCAGACAGACAGACACTCCTGAGCAGGAACAGGCTAAGCTGATGGCCTTGCAGATGAACATGCATCACCTGGAGGCAGGTGAGGTGGCAGCAGCTGCAGTGCAGCACCCTGGGGTCCCAGGGACTGGATGTCTATGGGAGCGCGAATCTCTAAGGCAGTGCAGTCTCTGTGAGGGGCAGTGACCACTGCAACCCCCCATCAACCCTTCTGAAAGGCCACTCCAACACTAACTCTTTGTGAGCTCTTCATAGGACTTGTATTATGCTAAATATTTTACATACATTAACTGTGCTACCTCATGTTATCTTCACAGCACTCCAATGAAGTAGGTATTACCAGCAGTCACATTTTCAAAAAGATATGATTAGCATATGAAAAAGCAAAGACACAAAGAGGTTAAGTCATTTTTGAAGATTCTCTCTACAGTTAGCTAATAGCTAAGCTAGAATATGAACTGACTTTCTTCAGCATCTGTACATTATTGCAATACACTGACTCCAGAGATAAAGAAAACCAACCTCTCTGACTTTTCTAGAAATCTTATCAACCAAGCACCTCATTACTTGTCTAATTCTAATGTCATTCCTGGCTTACGGGGGGTGACCATTTCTGTATTCAAGTTAGAAAGGGAAGTATACCTGTTCACACCCCTTGCTTAAATCAACAATCACCCAGCAGAGTTGATATGTACCAAGATTTCTCTCCATAGTCCTGGAATAAAATTTCCTACCATGTGTGCACTAAATTTAACTGAAAAATAATTGGATACAATCATGAATTATGAAAGGCATTTACAGATTGAAAGTCATTATTTTAGTACTTGATGCCAGTCATTCCATCCTAGATTTGTTCTATTTTCTAAGAATTTCCTCTCATTATTTGGTAGCATGTGGTGCAGAATGGAAGGTTGTTCTAAAAGTCAACAGTTAAAACCTGCAGAAAGAATACACAATAGCATTGCAAATGAACATGTGGTGCTACTCATATCTTTTCTATTACAGTTATTTTCTTAAAATTCCACGATACATATTTATGAATAAAATATGTGCACTGAATGAGCATCTCTTGTACTGTGCCGGTATTGTAGAATTTTTAGGGGGAAAAAGTATTACTTTACCTGAGAATAAAAGAGGTAAGCTATATTTAAAATGTTGACATTTGCAGGGGCCTCCCTGGTGGTGCAAAGGGGTTAGGCACTGCACTACGAAGCATATGCAGTCACTGAAGCAGGAGTTGGATGGCACGGCAGACCTCTCCTGCCTTACCCGCTGCTCCCCTCAGCTGTGTATTTCAGTCAATCTGCCTATTCTGTTCCCCATATTGTCTCTGGTGAGTCCTCTTACCCCACACCTCTGGCCTGCACCCCTGTTCTTCTATGCATAAATATTTAAAAAATAATAAAATAAAATTTTGACATTTGTAGATTATATGTAATCTTTCACCACTCCTCAATTAGAAGGGAAAGCACTAGAAAAGTGATTATGTATAAATACAGGGGTAGGGAAAAACTACTATTGTGTAGTTAGAAACCAAATTTCCAACACTTGTGTCTATAGAGGTAACCAGCTATGGAGACTATTAGCTCATTTACCAAAGCAACTAAAGGCCTAATGTGAAAATGAGTATTCATAATAATCATTCTGGCCCTTCTCTCTCTTATTTGTGTTGTTATGAAAGTAAATATGTTAAATCATCACCTTATATATGTCAACATTAGACAAATGCCCACAACTCTGAAAATCACAATCATTTCCCAAAGTTTAAAACAGCAGCGCCTCAGGATCTATTCTATACTATATTCTATTCTTGCTGAATCATGAAGGCAATACAGAGATTCAGAACTGTAGTCAGCAAAAGAGGATGAAAGTGAAACTGTTAAAATAGGCAATAATTGATGCCTATATAAAAGAAGAATCGCCAAATCTTAAACATAACCTGATACTGATCAGAAAACATGTAAGAGGTAAACATCTTAAGGAATCAGCCTTTACTTCAAGCTCTAGGTCAAAATAACCAATAAATGGATGGATGGATGGCTTGATAAGTGCCTTAAAAAGGAGGAAGGGAAGGAAGAGAGGGAGGACAAAGGGAGGAAGGAGGAAGAAGGAAAGGAGGGAGGAAGAGAGGGAAGGAGAAAGGAAGGATGGATCCAGGTAGAGAAATGGGTCTAAGGAATTACAATTAATTTAAATAAAATTTGTTCATTTGTTAAATAAAAATTTTGTATTCATTTACAAATCTATACAAATTTGGAGTTACAACTTCACACATCCACCTATGCATACACTGTGCTTTCCCTCTACCAAAGTTCCAGCACAATGGATTATCACCTTTCCCCATCTATGCGCATCTACCTGTCCTATAACCACCACAGTAGGAAGCCAGTGCTACTGCTTCTCTTGTGCAATCTAATCAAATTCCACTCCATGCCTGGGGCCTGCTTTCCATAGCCTTGACTCAGTACAGTGGGGATCCATGGTTCACAGGGGATTTCTCTCAGCTCCAGGGGAGAGGGGTACGGTGCTGTGTCACTGTTTATGCCATACCCAGTCCAATACTTTGGAACTAATCAATCCTCCCAAGACTCAGGCAGCAATCTGTCCCAGGATTCAGTGTTTCATACTCACTTTGAAAGCTCCGTTTGTGCACCTGAGCGTAGGACTCTGCTAGCTTGTTTGTCTACCCAAAATGACTACCGCCATGGCATCCTCCCCTCTCCATGCTCAAAACCTTAGCAAGTAACAACACACTCATCTCAGGGAGAAAAATGCAAGGGTCAATGCAACAAGATTTACATGTAGGTGACACCACTATTTTATTGTGCTTTGTCAGGAGTCAGCTCTTCCACCATGTTCTGTCTCTGGTTTTTCTTAGAATTCAAGAGTTTATCCACATGAGTTAATATCTTCCCTTAATTATTTTTAATCCTCCCTTAATTAAGATTGCATACATTCAACTATAGCCTTATGTGTTGCTTAAGGAATGCAACACTATTCACCTTCTCCACAATTATTTGTAAGTTAAGCACCATTGGCTGCCATTTTGATCTTGCTGTTCCACATGGTAATTTCTTCCATAGTTAAATGTTGTAGTAGGCTTCTATTTTGGGGGTGGTATCATCTGTCATATTTATTATTTGAAGGTTTTTTTAATTTAATATATGTCAGATGTATCATGACTGATTAAAAAATGCACTTCTCTTTGCATTATCTAAAACAGTGCTATGATGAAATGACTGTCTTATTTTCTCTGACTATTCAATGAGTCATTTATATACTATTCCCTGTCAGAATCTTTTTTTCTCAGTTTTACTAGCTAATTGCTTAAATGACTAGCATTATTTATGGAAGTGAAAACATGCTGAAACTGAAATGAAAGTTAGTATAAATCTAATCCATTTTATAAGATACAGTTATTTAGGATTAAATTTTCATGTCAATAGGTGAATCATTTTATCTTTTTTGAATATAGTTATTCCCACTGTACAGACACATATGTGTATATACATGCCCACATGCATACACGTTACACTGTTACACATACACATGCATATGTATAATCATACACACTCATACATACATAATCTTTACTCCCTTTTAACATCCACAATGAAGCCTCTATAATTGATTTATGATACCTCTTTATAAACATTCTATCCTTCAATCTGTTGAGAGAATATCTATTCTGGTGTTTTCTGCAACTATCAGCTATAAGCTTGGCATCCAGTCTTCATTTAGATCAAGTCACTGTATAATAGTTGGCTTCTAGACTTTGCTTTTATCACATGAGTCATAATCATAACCTTTTGCAGGACCACATAGTTACACATACAGCTAACCACCTAGAGTTACACGCAGATTATGGTTTAGACTTGCCAGTACTGAAAGCACCCAAGAAACTGGAATCTGAAATGATGTAGAAACCATTATTATATGTGTACAGCTTGAATATTAATTATCCTGTAGACCACTGATTCATTCCAGTGATGGAGTTCACATTATCATCATGCTCTGCCGTTACCCCAAAGGGCATGCTGACATACACTGTTAAGTTTTTGATTTTGTCAGTTAAAGATTTTCTGGTCAATATTTAACAAAATCTTCAATTAGGAATGCAATACATGTTTTAGTTTCTATTTCTGTATGAAATGTATCTTTGCAATCTAGTTTGGTTTAGTCTTCTTGTTCTGAAGGCCAATCAATGCTCCATTTCTTAATTGAAATAAAAGCAATCTTTTGCAGGTTGTTCCGTAAATCTGTAATCATTATTCAGAAAGTAATCTCTGATCATCTAAAAGAACTAGCAAGATAAAATTGATCATGTTAATTGACATGGTTCCCAAAAGTTAGGAATTATATAAAAATAGGAAAATATACAATAATATAGGAATAGGAAAAGAAACATTTCTGACTATGTCTCTCATTTTTAAAAGTATCAATGAAATAATTTGCATTATTTGTGTATTTATAAGCCCATATATATGCTTATATATTTATCCTAAGTAGTGGTAATCCTAAGTAGTGGTGTCATAGATATGTGTTTACTTCTGTTGTGGTCACAGTGCTAATTCTAGGAACTCCTTAGGGTATATGGAACTCCTGGTGGGATAATGGAATCCTCTGAAGTTTGAAATCATAAACTATTTTATCTCAGGAAGAAAAACTAAGTGTTTAGAAAACATAGATAAAGTTATCAGTGAAGTTACACACAGTGCTAGTTAAACTACAAAGGTCTATTCTTGCATGCACTGATCTGTATAGGGTCTCTCTGGTGGTGCAAGTGGTTGAGCACTACACTGTGGGGCTTCTTCTGCAGCCACTACAGGGTGAGTTCGATCCCCGTCCAGGGAGGTGACCCACGTGGTGCAACAGACCTCTCCTGTCTCACCCAAGGCTCCCCACGGCAGGGTATTTTAGTCAGTTTATCTGTTCTGCTCCCCACTCTGTTTCTGGTGAATACTCTCACTGCCCCACCCTGAGTCTCCAGCCTGTACCCCAGCTCTTGTATCCATAAACAAACAAAATCTTTTAAAAAAATAAAAAGAGAGAGAGAGAGTGTGTACATCAAGGACAAATGAAAAAAAAATCATTTTTTAAAAAGATTTATTTATTTATGCATACAAGAACTGGGGTACAGGCCATAAGTGCGGGGGGCGGGGTTGAGAGGATCCACCAGAGACATAGTGGGGAGCAGAACAGGCAGATGAACCAAAACACACTGCTGAGGGGAGCAGCAGACGAGGCAGGAGAGGTCTGCTGTACCATGTGGGTCACCTCCCGGGCCGGCGGCAGGGATCAAACTCGTGCTGCAGTGGCTGCAGTTTGCCTCATAGTGTGTTGTTTAACTCACTGCGCCACCAGGGAGGCCCAAAATCTGTATCTTCCTAAAGTTTGCCATATTTAACATACATAGTCTTATCTATTTATCATAAATAAACTTCTTAAATTCTCTATTTTGGAATAACTCCCACATTTATGTGGATAAAACTGGAAGTTTAGGAATTATTTAATTAGAAGGTACATATTCTAGTATTTTGTATTGCTGAATTCCCGGAAAAAATGTGTCCAAGCCACATGTAATAATTAGTAGTGTTTGTATTTGCTAATTGTCCCTAGATCAAGTACCACATTATGTGAGAATTTTCTGTACTAAAATGACTGACTTTGGAGACCATGTGCTTCCTTTGTGGTCTCTTTTATGAGCTGAGAGAGGTTCCAAAATGATAATCTCTGAATAATATTTTCTCTAAAGTCCTTATCAAACCCAGGGTAAATTAAACAATCAAAAGTAGAGAGTTTATCTCAGACTTGATAACAAATGGCAATATAATCAGATTACTTGTATTTGACCCACAAGCTCTAGGGAAGTAATATATTCATAAGATTTGGTGACTAGCCAAAAGAACAGAATGCAACCACGGGTTTCCCTCCTACCTCTTACGTTCTGTTTCCCACTCTTCCACAATATCAGAAAAAGGATAGTTTAGTATTTTAGTGATAGCTACTTAGCAACAAATGGCCGAAGTCCAATTCCTCTGCCAGTCACTTAGAAAACACAGACTTTAAAGTAACTAAACTAAGAGTCAGATAAAGGCAAGCTTAAAAAACGTACCCTCAATAACTGAGTATAGAACTGAAGCGCCAGGCTGGGGTAGGGGATCGTATTAGAACAAAGGAAGGAAGCACAATAGACTGTGATGGTTGACTATGGATGCTTTGGTGGAGATTGCACTATGGTGGTGACAACTTATGGGGTACACAAATATTACTTCAATTAAATATGAATTAATTGTTATTAAAAAAAGGAAAACACTTTGGCACTCTTTGTCCTTCCTGCTTCTTCACAAAGGAAGATATAGATACATTTAATCCATTGCTCCTTATTAAGATTGTGATTGCTTGGCATAACATATTTGGCATAGAGTTTCCATCCATTTACACAATCATCTGACACAAGACACAGGTATATATATCACATTTTCATGATTATTATTTTACCGCTCTTTCAATAGTATAGAAATATCCTATATTTATATCCAATGATAAATTTTAATAGGCCTCTTCCATTATTTGGAAAATAATCCCCCCAAGAGTTTAAACAATGAACATTTCCCCATAATCTAGCTGCCTATCATGCTATTTTTATTTTATGTAATACTAGGTGAACAATAAGCGCTTAAACTTTTCTTTAGATTTATAATGTTCATAGGATTTATAAGCAAGATATTTTACATTTAAATATATCAAACTAAGTAAATAAACGCTTCATATTTTAGAAATGTTTAATACATTTCTCAAATAAACGAGCAGTAGAATCATAGATAAGAGTTGTGTAATCTGTGAAGTCAATTACCTTCGGGTAGATTTAGCCTGAACAATTAATCAAAGAAACAGCACATACACTTTGACATTATGTTAGATAGTATAAATTATGTGAATTTAATAACTAACAAATAATGTGTCATATTTTAATATCCCTCAAAATTCCATTTGAAATCTAATGATTTCCTACAGTTCTTTGAGTTAAATAATACAAAAATTAAGTATTTTCATTTCAAAAGAAGCTTGTCTACCTTAAGGTTACAGAGCCCATCTATTCCTGGTCGATTTTTAAACCTAAATAGATGTCAGACTGCATAGCAGCTTATTGATGTAATCAACACAGACCGGACTCTTAGTGGAGAGAGCAGAGTGGGAAAAGTTAGAGTCTAGATGTGAGACAGAAAGCTATTAGGCAGAGTCTGTATTTTCCTCAGCATCTATCCTTATCTTCTATCCTGCATTTTTTTAAACAAAAGAGGATTACAAGAGTCTCATATAGTCCTACTAATAGTACAATCGACCAAACAACAACCAAAAAAGCAAAAGGAAAAATACATTATGTAAAATACACAAATTCCCAAGAGTTATTTCTCAGTGGAGTCCCACAGGCTCTACTAAATTCTCCCAGCAAAGCCTGTTGCAGCATATATACACTATCTAGCAAGGGAGTTCATTAGACTCAGCTCCTGGGGTTTTCACTGAGGGTACTCATGACTTAGAAGAGACCAAAATCCCAGACTCCCAAAGGAAGGCAAATATTCAACATAAGTACACCGTTCGATATATCAAAACATGGAGTTAAAGACCTTAAAATATATACATTTTTTTAAAATATATATATACCAAATGCCAGAGCTCTGGGGTAAAACAAAAAAAACACACTTTTTACCCAGTTTAGGCACACTGAGTGTCTCTTGGTAGTTCTAGGAATAGTGAGAACTCTGCAAATCCAAATCCCCAGCATCGGTCAAGCCCAAATCTTGCAAGCAGGTCTTATTAAGGACAACCTTCTCAGACTCATTGTGTTAATTCTTCTCTGTATCCTGTAGTAACTACATAGCCCAGCCAATGGCTCTCCCAAGAACGTATTCTCTAGATTTACCTCCCCCTTGCTGACAATTTGAATAATTATTATTTCTGTCACATGTTATGAACTGCTTGTGTCTCATTTTCCCTAGAAGGGGAATTACCCATTACCTCTGAAATATTACCCATTACTCCAGAATCCCAGAAGGCCATTTGAAAGAGTTTGTCTTGGGTTCCATTCCAAAAGCAATTGTTTCATCAATCAGAGGTCCAACAGGAAACAAGTGTAATAATCAAAGTTGAGGTATATTAAAGGGAGGTATTTGCAAAGGGTACAGTAGTGGAAGCTGGAAGAATACTGCAGAAATAGCGCCATTAGCAGCAGGATGTCAACACCTTCATACAAGAGAACAATCAGAGAGTCTTCTGGACTCAGAGAAGTTATTATGTTGGGCAGGCACCTCAAGGAGGAACAGAGGCCTTCTGCTGGGGAGGCAACCAGGGGGGAAAAAAAACAAAAAACAGAGCACACACATTCTCCCCTTATCTCCCGCTGTTTCTCATCCACTGGAACCAATTAGAATCCAAAAGTCAGCAAGTCTGGGATCTCAGTGATGCAATTACATTCATTGCATATGACATTCTTCCAGGGCACAAAACAATTTGGAAAAGGAAGAAGAGTTTGACCAGAAGGGCAGGCAGGAGACATTTGGCACAATTTGGAATTCATTTCTCACTTGCAATATGAAGGGCTTTGATATAAAGAACTCCAGGACCTCTTTGGGGTTTAAAAATCTTGTTTGCTGAATTCAGTTCAGATTGTTATTAGATATTTCCTCCTACCCTTCCCCCCAACTGGGCATATTGGGTAATTTCAACAAGTTATAAAATGGCTGTGGCCATTTGTCTTGCAACTATCCCAGACCGGGTAGGTTCATCACCGGTTCAAGCAGTCTCTTTGTCTTCACCACCGTCACGCTATTCATCATACTCCACCGCAACACTTTGGCTTCTCCTTCCACGCCACCACCTCTGCAGCCGCTGCTGCCACCACATGGTGTCCCTGTGACGCTACCCTTATAGACCTTGTGCATTAGCCCAGGTGCACCCACTTGCGCATGCCCACCGAGGCATGCGCGCAGCACCGCAGGTTTGCATCATCATACCAGTGGCGGGAGGGTGGAAAAACCTGATCAACCTTTTTCAGACCCTACACCATTATTAAGTGGATTTGATCGTTAGCTTGTCCAAAATCAACTTATATGAGACAATGTTCCTGTTTAACTGTAATGGAATTACAAAGCAAATATGTACTGAAATTGGCATGTCTCTGTGATTCCATTATAATTCACTGGGTTACATCTCAATAGTTTCATATAGACATTTTTTAAAATTTTTTGTAGAAGAACTGAGGTCTAGGCCAGAGGTGTGGGGGTGAAAGAATTCCATCTGAGACAGAGTGGGAAGCAGAACAGGCAAATTTACTGACACACACTGCTGAGGGGTAAAGCGGGTGAGGCAGGAGAGGTCTGCTGTGCCATATATGAGTTAGCTCTCTGGCTGGGTATTGAATTCAGGCCATAGTAGTGACAGCAGTGAGACTTAACCCGAGGCCACCAGAGAGCCCTGGGTTATACATTAATGTACATAAAATATTTTCCTGTCTAGAAGTTACTATTTTAATGATCAGAATACATATATTTATTATACCTAAATTACTCATTAAGCCTTTTAGTCTATATGTCAGATGAATATATAAATATGTATATATGTATCTTACAAACATTTCAATATTTGTAAGATGAGCTTTGTCTTTTTACTTTATGCAACTACCTGCTACTTCTAAACCAATGTTGCCAAATTTAAAAAAATATATTTTCTCATCCTAATCAAGACCAACAACCTTGTTTCCTCCCCTAGTTACTAGGAAACAAGAAAACCTTGTGTTCTTTCCAGCAAGTAGGGAGTTTAGATGCTTGACATTAGTTGAAATTACACATGTCATTAACCACCCTTTCTTCATAGTAAGGGTATATTCTCATGGCCCATTCCCTGTATTTCACTGTACTTTGTTTTTGTTAGAATTTTTATTCTGTTCTACTACAAGTGGGTCACAAATTCCCATTATTTTTATCACACTAAAATGATTAAACCATATTTCTTTCTATTCTTGGATTTCTATATGGTAGCAAGAACTGACAGGCAGTTGTTGAATAAAATTCTTAGGAGCCTTAATAAGAGCTAAGCCTCCAGCTGTCCTGGTAACTAATCAAGTACAAGAGATTAGTGGCCCAACTGCAGGGAGACTCTGCATCAGCCAGTACTTAGTGAAAATTTTAATTTTTCATGAAGAAGGATCCAAATTTCCTACTGCTAATCTCATATCCAGGTTCCTCTTTTTATGTTTTTAATAGAGCAATGAAAATCACTGGATACAAAAGAAACACCAAGAGCAAATAAATTTATAAAAGAGCAAAAGCAAAGCCTAGAAGTTACAGGGAACAAAAGAGTCTAGGAAGTCATCTAGTCAGAAAAATGTACAACAGGCAGTACCTGCCCCTTCTGTCATCGTGGCAGGCATTAAAAGGGAACCCTCGTGCTCTTATATGCTGAATATAGCACCCTAAAACACCTCACTATAGTGCTTCAAAAAGCATTAGGAAATTAGCATGTAGAGCTGGTATATATTGATTTGCCTTCCTAGGCGATGCATTATCTCCTCACTTAAAAGAAAGGAAACTGAGGAAGGATGAGGTTGAGTAATATGGTCCAAATTACTGTGGGAGAAAGTCAGGATGAGAATTCAGATCCACTAGTAGCCTGATTTTATGCTCAAGAGATAATCCCATTTCTTTTCTTTTAAGATTTATATATATTTTTGCATATAAGAACTGGGGTATGCAGGAGTGAGAGGATTCACCAGAGATAGAGTGGGGAGCACAACAGGCAGACTGACTGAAATGCACTGCTGAGGGGTGCAGTCAGCAAGACAGGAGAGGTTTGCTATACAATGTGGGTCACCTCGCTGGCTGGGGATCAAACTCATGCTGCAGTGGCTGTGGATGCTTCACAGTGCAGTGCTTAATCCCTTGTGCCACCAGGGAGGCCACAGTTGACTTTTTTTTTTAAAGAAATGAAAGAAGATAAATAAATGCTTAATATAAAAAAGTTCCTAGAAAGAGAAACAAATGAATGCTTTCTACAATATGGACTAAGCTTTCCTCCCAGTTCAGTTATTAAGCCAGAGCCCAGCTATAGAGGTTTAAGCCAGAACAACTGTGACACCCATTACACAGATGGCACATGACATGCTGTGGTCTGAGTCTAGTATCCTCCTCTCAAATACTGCCTCTGATGACAAAAGGTAGTTCTTTCACCTTAAGAGTCTCTGGGGTAGAGCTATATTTTTTTTCAGCTTTATCAACACATACTTGACAAAATTGTAATATAAAGTATGCAGTGTGTTGATTTGCTATATACAAATATTGAAAGGGCTCCCACCATCAAAATGAACACATCTTTTGACTATCGTTGACAATGCTGTGTTGTAAATTACTAAAGGGTATAATAACTTAGGTTCTCCATACACACAAAAGTTAAATATAGGTAGAGCATATTTCATACTTCATAGACTAAATGTTATAGGCACCGTAGTGGTAAGTTGAGTGTTCTGAGGTGTGAAATGTGTATTTTCTGATAAGAAGAACAAAGAAAATTAAAACAGGAAATTTTAAATATATGGCATTTGACATTATGGTTTCTTCTTTCTCCATGTCCAGACCCCATCTTCACTAACTCCCCTATATTTATTCCTGTGAGCACATATACATGGTTCCAAAATGTCTTTTGGAATTTGAATAGAGAACTTCACAATTGAGATGATGTTCACTTTATTTCAGAACATTGAAAAACTGAGATTGTCAAATTACAGTCATTTAGCATCCATTTCATTTCAAAACAATGATGAACTTTGGTTTCTCCTTTCTTGATGTCAGCCTTACAGAGAACCTCAGGCATGTAGAGAACCCTTCTCATTATCACCCTGAAACTGTATTAATGTTAGAATACAGGAAAAATTATATGGCATGTTATTTGTTCCAATAGTGCAAAATATTCACCTGAAATTTAGGAATAACCTACAGTTAACTAGTTATTCAAAACCAAAACCTGTAACTGAATTTCCTTGGATTTTCTTCTAAGCCAACCTTCTTCTATTTCTATTTTTATCATTGCATGATGTGTATGATTACTTGCACAGCATCTCAAATCCTGTTTGAATAAGGGTAGGGGAATAAATCTTGCCTTCTGAAAGCTGATCAACTTTAGTTCTGTCTGAATCATAGATATTTAAGAATAATTGCACTGTCTGCTAATACATAAGTGACAGAGAGAAAATGATTTTTTAATTACATATACTCCTTTACAGTTTCGAGACTTAAAAATAAATCTCTGACATGTAATGAGGTTAATAATTAAAACTGTGAGATGCAAGCATGAATACATAGGGTCGTAACTGAGGGTGAACATCAGCTTTCTCCTTGCAAACAGCTCATATCTCCAACAAACTCTCACTTACAAAAGTCAGGGATCTTACTGGCATTTTCTTGATACATAGGCAAGAACTTTACTTTGGCGGTGGTGATACTACAGCTTTACTAGACTGTAAGACTATCCTTGAATTTCAGTCTGTGATACATGATAAAATGATATCACTTATTATCTTTATAATATGCAGACCATTGAAATTGCTTTAATTCAGATAGCTGCTATTTTGGCAAGAACTGCATCTATACAAGGACTAATTTCACTCCTCTATAGAGAAAATTTGAACTCTTCTGCAGAAAAAAAAAATATGTGCTTGTATTTTAAATTGTGCACTTTTTAGCATATTTTTTCAATCTGATTCAAAGTTTCAAATTGTCTTGTTATTTATTCATGAAAATCTAGATAAGTATCCTGATATTCTAATATTAATTGAAAATAGCAGCAGGAAAAAAAATACAAGCTATGTCACTCTCCATTGTATGGATTTGAAAATTGGGCACAATAAAATTACAGATTTCAGATAGATAGATAAATGGTAATGGGACAAAAATGTGAAGAAACTATGAATTATACATTTTAGGACAGTGATGACTTTTGAATAAAAAAAAAGAGATGGAAATTACAAAAGTATGTATAGAAAGGCACTGCTGTTTGACTAATAATACTTATTTTTGTAATTCTTATTAGTCTGCATATATTATTTTTATGTTCTTTTCCTATGCATATGATTTTCCAAGTAAAAATATTCTAAAAACAAAAGGACACCTGCATGCAACAGAGCAATGCGATCAGCTACCTTGTAAATGTATATTTAATAAAAAATAGTAGAAGTTCTGTGTATTTATTTAAATAATTGAAATATTTTTTTCTTACTATTTCTAAGAGTTCTAGGTTGTCAGATTGAAATTGAATTTTACACTACCCAAAACAAATGCTTTGAATGAAATGACATGTATGGATGAGAAAAAGCAATGGAAACATTTTTTTCATAATTTTCCTGTTTAGTTTCAAATTTTGAGATTTTCCCTGACATCATGTGCATATTTAGTTATTTATTGAAAAGGGATGTAAAAATTTGATTTCCTCAAAGAAGTCCTGAAAAATAATATTTCCATAAGCACAATATGCTAAAATTATATTTATAGCTAAAGCCTCACAAAATCTGTCAAAGCTAAATGTGTCCTACAGGACATTACATGGCAGGTATTTTGAACCTGAAAATGTCAAAACAACAGGAAGCCAAAATGCAAAGGCTTTTACCTGACTTTTGGAGAGGAAAAACGGCTCAAAATGAATACAAATACTAGTTAGGACTACTTAAATCTGTCTAAATAACTTCCATGAAAATCATGGATGTTCCCATTTTACTCAGGGCCATTAAACACTCAGTATATAATCAACTATAGCTATTTCCAATGGGATTATCCCTTAATTTTGTTTGATGGCTTATTAGTCTCATACCAAAGCATTTTAATATTAGAAGTCACTAAAAATAATGAAAATGCTCCCTTTGTGCTAAGAAATTCTAAATATTTTAGTTATCTTTTGCCATTTAGTTCTTAATTCCACATCACACTATTAGGTATTATGAGGTAGGTATTAAGAAATAATAACATCCTTAAATCATATTTTTTGAAATACATTTTTCTATGATGTTCATCATTCATTATCACTATCATGAGACTTATGCTAATAGCTGAAAGCTCATGGAAATGGCCTTCAGGTGGATTTTCTATGCCCCAAAGTCAGCCATTTTTTAAATGTATGCAACTGCTAATGGTGGTTATCAGAAGAGATACAGATTACACTGAGTGACAGAAGAAACTACCAACCATACCCTATATCTTTAAGAAATAAATGTCTTCTATATTCCTGAGAAGCAACTCTTTTTTTAACTACCACAATATGGAGTCCTTTCAAATAAGTTTTATCTTATTTACAGATAAACTACAAAATATGAAATTGTAAACCACTTTATTTTGCTGTTTATGGCTTCATCATCATCACAGTTATTATTCGTCAAAACAATGGTGTGATATAATTTGCTGGATGCTTCTGGACTTGATCTCATTTACTACTCACAATCAACCTGAGACAGGCATTATATGCCCACTTTATAGACTAAAACTCAAGTGTAGAAAAATCATGCTGCTTTCGTGTCATATGTCTGTCTAATAGATATGAAATGATGAAATTTGGACTTGGCAAACCCACAGGCTACTCTTCTTAGCATGTCTTACTCTAGATACCATTAAGATTGGATTTATATTAAATTACTTATTTTGCAAATATTGAGAGTATGTACAACATGCCAGGTGATGACTTAGCTCTGGGATTCCAGTAGAACATTGTACAAAGAGAGTAGCCTCTGTCCCGCGGGCCTTTATAAGAAGACCAACAACATACACAAATAAAAAGATGACTTGAACTAGCGTTTAGTGGTATAATCCAGTTCTCAAAAGCTGCATACATAATGGACCACTCCAAAACTAAGTGACTTAAAACAACACATCCTGTTTTTCTTCTCTTTTTTTTTTTTCATGATTTTGTGAATGGACTAGATAGACTGTAGATTTGTTAGTCTTTATAGACTCGGTGAGCTGGCCCTCCAATTCAACCCTGGGTCTCGGCTGTTGACAGCACTTCCTCCCATTACTCAGCCACCTAATTTAGGCATTATTAAACAATGGAGGGAGCAAGAGTGAAATGGTAGAAACTTAAAAAGGCTAGTAGCTTCTGAAATGTTTCATTTGGCATTCCTATCAAAAGATCAAAGAATAACTAAATTTGTGTTAAAAAACTAATAACACAACCTACATGGGTGGACAGGCAATAGTACAGAATCATGGAGGAACATAAGAATAATGAAATTTGACAGAAATCATAATCTAACAGTGCTCCAGATAGCAAGGAATCTTTCCCACCCTCCCACATTTTCTCCATCTCAAAAACACAGAGTTCACTGTCCTTCCAATTAAAGAGTACGGATTTTTAAAGAAATCAGAATGCTTCTCCTGCAACTCTACTATCTTCTGCTTTAATTAAATTAAAATTTAGTCTCATGAAAATGACTGGGTAGGAACAAAGGCAAGAAGCAATCCACTAGAGACACACTACAGCATCCCGCATGGTGAGGATACCATACATGAAGCACCATAGATCAGGTCTCAGATAAAGTGGGGATTGCAGTTCCGCAAGCACTAGAGCCATGACAGTGCCATTGTCTAGAGCCAGGGACAGACCTGAAGCCTGTCTTTAGGCAAAGTAGCCAGATCAATATCCTGGCAAAGACTGTGTAGGTGAAAGCCTGCCTAGCAGTGAGATCAGGATAACAACCAGCATGCAATTCTATCATTCAGTGCAATTCATGAACCTCAGACACTCTATCAGCATGCAAAAAAAAAAAAAAAAAAAAGGGCCATAGGCAATAAACTGTGCAAAGAAGAGACCAGCACTTGGTATCTTCAAACAAAAGGAAACCCCAAATTTTTACCTACCTAAGTAAGGGATACATGTGCTTATCATGCACACCGATTTCAATACCAATCTTTGGATATCCAGGTTGCATGCATACATATTGCCATAAACTTTTATGACGCCAAGCAGGACATGGTTTATTTGAGTACTGACAAAGAAGAGGAGGAGAGCTAAATTTTTAATATAAAATGCTGAAAGAAAAATTCTACCAAAAAAAAAATGAATTGCTTTAAGTTTATCTTTGAAACAAGACGTGCAAATGAAATGATAAAAAATTTAATTTCATCTATGAATAAAACTTAATTCTTACAGCTCACATGCTGTTATTTATTTCTTTGATGATTTAAAAAGTCTGCTAAAGATGTCCTAATCAAATATGCCCTCCTCTGCCGCAGAATACACAGACTAAATCAAACAATGTACGGGAGTTTCTTTTAATTTTACTTAGAAATTGCAATTGGACTTGACAGTTCCCTATGAAACTAAGAAATAATTTTTGCAAAATTTAAAGATTATTCTTTTTAAAAAATTAAATGATCATTTTAATTTAATTAGGAAATGCACATATGAATTTGAGAGTATTAATTAGAAGTTTTATCACCACTTTAGGAATTCATTTGCTTTTTGAATTTAGTTTGGTTACAGGTAAATTTTTATTGACAACTGGATTATTAATTGCAAAAGTTTATTTTCAGAAGTTAGCAGGTATTTCCTATTTTTCTATCTGTGGATGGTGCAAACTATCACAAAATAAAATATAATGGTGTAAGCATGACATATTTCATCTCTGCAAACTATTTAGAAGCCTTGAAACCTGTTTGCAATTAAATTTACTGAGAAATACATACATTGCCAAAGTGTTGTTATATCTTTTAAATTTGTAGAAAGGTATAAAGAAAGATTCGGTAATTATTGTCAAGTGTAGCGACAATTATATTTTTTTTAAAGATTTATTTATTTATGCATACAAGAACTGGGGTACAGGCCAGAGTCGTGGGAGGTGAGAGGATTCACCGAAGACAGAGTGGGGAGCAGAACAGGCAGACTGACTGAAATACACTGCTGAGAGGAGCAGCGGGCAAGGCAGGAGAGGTCTGTTGTGCCATGTGGGTCCCCTCCCTGGCCGGGGATCGAACTTGTACCCGGATGCTTCACAGTGTGGCGCTCAACCCGCTGCGCCACCAGGGAGGCCCGCGACAATTATTTTTAATGTTATTTGTCAACACCAATGTTCTGGATTAACAGTAATATGAATGTGTAATTGAATTTAGGATGTACTTCAGAAAACCATGGGGATGAACAGAACTAGAATGACAAATGACTTTCCTGCTTTGAAACCTATGGTGATAACTTTGGGATGTGTACTTATAGTCTGAACTGAGATTTTCCACCTTTCACTATATCAGTACTACACATCTAATACACTGCAAGCTCTGTTAGCTTTATGGACAACACTGCTTAAAGTTCATCATGCCACCTATGATCCAGTTCTATCTATTGAATCCTCATCATCACTAGTCACTTGGACAACTGCAATAGTCTCCTAACAACTTATCTGCCTCAACTCCAGTTTCCTTAGAGTCTAGTCTTTAATAACAGCTAGACTGCTCCTTTTAAAAAGCAAGCGATATTTCATTATTCACCTACATATATATATCGGTAGCTGCCATCTTGCTGCACATCACTGCACTGTAAAATCAAATTGGGATCATATAATTCTCCTACTTGGTTTATTTCACTATGAGGTTCTAAAAGTCTCAAAGTGAACAAGAAGCTTCCCAAGTCACACTCAACATACAAACTGCAGATGTGTGACTCTGCCTGATTCCAAACTCCAAGAGTGTACAAAGGGACAATTTTTATCAATGCAGACAAAATATAGAAATTATACCTATTTTGCATTTTAATAGCAAAAACACTTTTCAGATACTAGAGGATATGTTTAATACTTACTTTTAGAATATAATGTGTGGGGCCTTGCTGGTGGCGCAGCAGGTTGAGCAACGCACTATGAAGCAAACCACAGCCACTGCAGCATGAGTTCAATCCCTGCCTCCGGCCAGGGAGGGGACCCACATGGCACAGCAGACCTCTCCTGCCTCATCCACTGCTGTCCTCAGCAGTGTGTTTCAGTCAGTCTGCCTGTTCTGCTCCCCACTCTGTCTCTGGTGAATCCTCTCACCTCCTGCGACTCTGGCCTGTACCCCATCTCTTGTATGCATAAATAAATAAATCTTTAAAAAAAATATATATATATATAATGTGTGTTGGAACACAATAAACTGAGCTTTTTTTTCCCCGATATTACATAAGTTTAGTTTTCTGATGCTTGTACTGTTTAGAAAAGCATCACCAATTGTTCTTTTGTGTTTCCCTTAAATGCTACGTATCTTTATTAATAAAATTCTTTCTGTACAAATCAATAAAATATTATTTCGTTTTACCCTGGACAATTTTACATATTCAGACTTTTGAATTGGTAACTAGGGAGAATTAATTTTAAGGAATTATTTTTCATTGTTTATTAACCATCAATCATAGCCTTGTCATCCAAAGATTCAATATAAAAAGACCTTTAAGCATTTAAGAATCAATGACCTGATATGGGAGTTTAAAACCCAGCAACCAACCATATGCTACATTAAAATAATAATTTAGTGTAAAACCCTCTACCTGACTTTTAGTCGTGGAATCCACAGTCTCACATTCACTATCACTACTCCTGCATGAATCCCCATATTTTTTTTAGTACAAAAAAAAATCCCAAATCATGACTAGAGGCTATATTTTATTCTGTGCAAATTATTCCCTTTCTGATTAGCAACTCCCCTTCTGGAAAAGGTACAACAATCTCTGATCCCAGATCACTGCTGCCACCTTCTGGTCATGTTACTTCTGACTCCACCCTCTCCTCCCACATGGGCTTTATCTGTGAAAATTTGTTAATGTGCAACACTTGTATAAAAAGAAAAGTTATTTGAAATTAAAGGTTGAATCTCTAACAGGACCACACGCCCTTAATTATCTTGATATAACATTATAGTTAAGGTTATTTTAAGCTTTGCCAATCTGGCATAGTTTACTCATAACAATACAACTTTCTTCTTTCTCTTTTCTTGACAGGGAACTACCTTGATAGAAATGGAGTCAGCAGTATTTACAATTAATTGCACCTACTGTTCTAGTTTAAATTTATTTTCTGTATCGAAAACTTATAATTAGCTGAAAAGTTCTGACATGCCAGTGGGAGGTTATAATAAGGCATTTTGATGTGGACAAGCATTTCATGAACTAAGGGTAACAGTATTGACCAAATATGCTTCCAATTGGCTCACAGGCGCCAGGCCAAGGACAGATGTGATGTGGGTGGACAGCTACTGAAGCTAGTCTAGGCTTCATCCCAAGCTTCCCACTCACTCTAAGGACGCGGCAGAATGTTACTGATAGAATCCTGGCTGTTATTACATCAAACATGTGGAAAAACATGGTACGGTAAGACAAAAAAGCATCAATAATGTCAGAAAGATTTTTAAGATTTTCATTCAATAAACAGTGAATATGCGCCAGGGAGAATATTTTCTTCTTTATAAGAAAAATACTTATCTCTTGCAAAAAGTTATGAAAATCCAAGAAAACTGTGATGAATGTTAGATTCCTCAACAGAACTTCAGAACCAATTGAGCCTTCTCTAGACTCAATGTGGAGCCTAAGTTCTGTCTGGTAAAATGGAAGCCAGTAGGGGTTCATTCCATCCCGAACAGGACGTCAACGCTTGGCCCAATTGCAACTACTTGTGTAAAATCCACTATTGGCTGAGTGTTAGTAATGACCTTTGAGTGAAGAGCAAGCAGGTGGAGCAGGACTTAAAAGCTCAGATGCCTGGAGTGACTAAGCCAGGGAAGCATTTAGCCACAAGGCAAAAGCAAAAGTGTGTGAGAAATGGTAACTGACTTTATGCCTTCATATTTAAAGGATGATATAAGAGCAGTGCTGTAACCCAGTGGGTTGGGGGGGACACTGAATTTACTTGAGTGAGTGATCCTTAATTGTGTCATCTAAACATGTAGGCCAAGAATCCTAGCGTTTTTGTATTACCGAAAAAAAGTCATTACTTTTATTGTTCAGGTAAATCCTCATTTTGATGAGTTCACTATTAATATATTTTCACTTTTGAGAACCAAATAGGGTGTCAAATCCCAAAGCAGCCTCACAAGTGGTGACTCTCGATATGAAAGCGTCTTTTTTCACAAAGTCATCATACCGACTCAGGGTTCTGTTTCTTTAGAGTTTGTTCTGTGGCCCGGCCAGCATTCAGGGGTAGTGCCAACATAAATAATGCTCTATACAAATATCTATGAAAAATTTACCTTACTAAAAATGACTCAAATAGCAGGTGTAGGTTATCTGGTCAATTATAAATAAGAGTGACTTTCAGATACTTATTATCAATAAATACATTTTTAAAACATTTTGGGAACAATTGAAATTTAAGTTTAAATAATTGAATTTTGTCTGAAGTTTCCACTCTATCTGATGAGAAGCTCTAAATGTTCAGTAATAACAATAACAAAGGTATTTTCAATAATAAATGGTCAAAATGCAGGTAAATACGGGAAACATAAGACGGCCACTTCAAGTACCATTAAAGTTCTATAAAATATCTGTGCTGGGAGTAGTAGAACCCCAAACAAAGAAATTGCCAAACTCTAAACAATCCCAGGGACTAGAGTGAGTCATACACACATCTATCTTGAAGCTGACTTACCCTGCTGGCACACATTATCCTGACTTCAAGCAGCTATCACAGTGGGGCTCAGAGAGACTGAGATGCTATCAGGTCAATGTGACAGGAAGCAAAAGCACTAGCTTTTTAAAAGGACAACTCAGTTCTCTCTTTTCTGGCTTTTGTTGCTCCTAGGGGGACTAAGGTTAGGCTGTTCCTTCCAAACAAGTATCTGCAGACTGTACCTCTGAATCAGCTCTCTCAGCTATAAGTCATTGTTGCTGCTTCCTTGTAAGAGCACAATGTGATCTCTCCCTTCTCCATCCTGTGAGTGGGTAGTTGTCTGTGTGACTAGGTACAGAGGAAAGCGCATGGGAGTGACTACTGACGTGCATGTGTGTCTAGGCCTGCGTGCATTGTACATATATGGACAGGAAAGCCTTTAGAGGCTAGAAAAATATGAATAAATTTTAACAGGTTTTCAGAACAAAAAAATACAGTATACTTTAGCTTTGGCTTAAATCCAGTCTTTGTTGAATTAAGGTACATAAATACCCCTACAAAAATAATCCATCATTTTATTTTGTTGTTAGTGTCAAATTCATTTTCTATCTGGCTTTCGCTTCATCCTGCTTATTCAGAATATGCCTTCTCTGGCTTTAGATTTCAGGAAATTAAGAACTGTCATATACAGACTGGGGACACCTGGTGGGGAGGGGAGGGGGAGGGTTGGGGGAAGATGGGAACACAAGGGACTGAGGTGATGGTGCACTGGTGAGATGGTGATGGGGAATACATGGGGATTACAATTAATGGCAAGTATATGTAAATTTTAAAATATTTTAATAAAAAAAAGAACCAAAAACAAAACAAACAAAAAAAAAAAGAACTGTCATATATTCCAAATAATCATTGTGATAGACTTGAGTAGTAAAATAAGAGAATAAAATACAGAACATAAACAACATCCTCCCTAAAAAGTAAGTTATTGAACAAACTATGAAATGTAATGTGCTAAATGATTCATTTATCTCACTGTCACTATAAAAAGAGATTTACTTTGTATTTTACTTGAGTAAACTGTCAGAACAATTCTCAGGTTTCCAAACCAGTGCTTAAGAAAGGTTTATAGGAATATTTTACATGGAGATGATATTCAAAAATTGCTTGGTGTCTTTTATTATAGGCATAGAAAACCCAAATATACATGTGATTGAATTTATAGCTTTTTATATAGAAAATAGAAGAATATTTAAGAAATTTAAACTAATATAATGATTCAAGTTCCTTCCTGAACAAAAAAAGGTAGCTTTGAGAGTTGGTGGTACTCTTCCACTTTAAAAATTGAAAATGTTTTTTAAAGGATTCTATGAGATCAGCTAGTCTTTTGCTTTCTTGGATGCTGAAGTTTTGTTCAACTGAAATCTTACCCAGAGTCATAAAAAAATAAAAGTATATCAACTCTTAATGAAGTAGATTTGGGGGACTGTAATACTGCCAAATACAAGCCACTTTACCCTTTCCACAAAGCCACCATTTAGGCGTGTTCTGTGAAGTTTCAAAAATCAAAACAAAGAAAGCAAAACCTTCCAGAAAAAGCTCTGTTTGAAATATAGCCTCAGGTTAAAATAGCCTTGTGCTATTCTGACCATACAGGAAATATTAACACTATAGGATTTAAGTCTAAAGTCATAGCTAATTAATGTCATGGTTAAGATGACCAATTTACATTTTATCCCCATTTTAGTACCTTTTAATTTTTGTTTTATTTTCACATTTAAATTTTAATCATCTACTGGTACATATACACAATGGGATATTATTCAGCAATCAAAATGACAAGCTAGGGCCATTTATAGAAACATGGATGGAGCTAGAAGGAATTATACTCAGTGAAAGAAGTCAGAAGGCAAGAGTAAATATTGGATGGCTCCACTATTAGGAGCAACAACTACAATGAAAACAACAACAACAACAAAGAAAAAAGAAGAAGAAGTCCAAGGAAATGGGCAATTACGATCAAAAGCAAACAAAAAACTCAACAAGACCAAAAAGTCAAAGATAAATCAAAGGAACCATGATGGGGGGGTGAGGGGGAAGGAGGGGAGGGCAAAGACAGGGATGAGGGCAGAAAGAGCACAAGGGACTGAGGTGATGGTGCATGGGAAATGGTGGTGGGAACTCCCTGGGGACTACAAATGATGTCAAATATAATTAAATAAATAAATATATTTTAGAAATAAATAAATTTTAATCATCTATTATCAGGTACTTTAAATGATTATTTTTTAAGGAAATAGTTACCCCCAGCAGGTCCCATATGCCCCTCCTGATCATAACCATCTCCTTTACACAGTGAAGCAGCCACTATCCTAACTGCTAAGGAAATGCACTAACACTGTCAAATCACTTCAAGGTACATTTGTCCTTGGAGAATTATTGAACCATATAGTTTGAGCAGAAAATCCAGAGATGCTACCTTGTGGTGCTCTTGGCACTTTTTTCTCCTTTACCTACTAGCACAAAGGGGTACTTGGGTGCTCACCTTACTACTATTTTCTTTCCTGCCACTCTGTTCCACCACTGTCCATCGATAAGAAGCACGTTGATGCTTTTCATTCATTCAGATTTGAAATTTTCTTTCTGAGTGACAGTTGGTCTGAATAACTTAGTCAATGACAATCTGAGATCTAACCATTATTTACTTCTGATGACTGCCCCTAGTGACAGGTTATCTACACATTTACAATTTGTCACCAAGTTTTGTTGGGGACTTTATAGAAAGGTAGAGGGATGATCTGTAATTCTAGGGAGAACTGCAAATATTGACTGTCTTTTGTAATGAAGTTGATATTGAGTGGAAATATTAGTGATGTGTGTTAAAAAAAAAAAGGAGCTTTAGTTTTGGGAACCAAATAATAAGACTTTTTCCCCTAGCAATGTTGGCAACTGTGAAATGGAAAAGTGAAATTCAAAGTCCTATTGCACACAGGTCAGATGATAGAAAATCAGTTGTGTGAGAAAAACAAAGGATTAACAAATGAGTCATTAGTGTGTGGCCCTATGTTAGTATGGCAAGAAAATTAAATCAAAAAGAAACTGAGAGTTATGTAAATAGGAGAGATTCAGAAGTCAAATATCAAAAAGAAAACTTAATGACAAGTATATGAAATATTGAAAGAGTTTTAGAATTTATAATCCTATAAAAAATAAATGAAAAAAATGTATAATCCCATAAAGAACATAGACCTATTTTTAAGAAGGTAGGAAAGGAGAGTAGTATCTAGTTTGACTGAATAAAGAAGCAGATGAAGAACCCCGGAGTAGAAAGGCAGAAGCACTGTAAGTGCATTTGATTGTCTTTGAAACCTGAGATCATATAATAAGATCATAATCAAAAATTAATATTTTGATAAGATTTCAGATGTCTGCTTATGATGCTTAAATTTATATGCTACTTTGACTAGCCATGGCATGCCCATATTAAACATCATTTCTGGATGTGTCTGGGAGAGTAATTATCAACAAAATTAGCATTTGAATCAGTGGATTCAGTGAAATAGATTGCCTTCCCCAAAGTGGGTGGGCATCATGAACTCCATTGAGGACCTGAATAAATCTAAAAGGCATCTGCTCCTTTTTCCCTGCCTCACTGCTTAAGTGCGGATATTTTATCTAATGTTCTCCAGCCCTGAGACTGGGTTTTACAACAGTACCTTCTCTGATTCTAAAGCATTTGGTATTGTATTGAGTTATAACACCAGCTTTCCCAGTTGTCCAGTTGGCAAACCATAGGTTGCAGGCCTTCTCACCCATAATTGTGTAAGACTATTATAGTACAGATGTACTATACTGTATTACATAGAATATATAAAATTTATAGATATGCACACACTATATATATAATGCACATATAAGTCTCAACACCAGTTATATTTATCTAAAGAATTCTAGTATTCTTCCAATACACTTCAGAAACCATAGCTTGGTTTTTGAAATAAATCTTTTGTTTCAGCAGAATATTGCATTTTACTACTGAATCATTTTAATACTTAACCAAAATACCTAATTTTTTTTACCTCCAGCTGAGGCTTGTCCTCAGATGATTTATATATAAACACTACTCATGCATCTTAATCCTATGAATATTGTCAATGTCTTCTCAAATGTCAATTTATTCTCTATCATTTTTGCATACCATGTCGTATACGCATACCTCATGTATGAAAAAGTTGGTTGTTTCCATTGCTATTTAGATGGGCTTTATAAAATTTTGTATCTTTAATAGGAAAAAAATGACCGATATATCCAATCCATAACTTCACTGCTTAGGTACTCATGCACTGTATTAGAAATACTAATCAATTTATATAAACAATTAATTTAAAAGTATTATAGTTCTAATTCAGTTAAGCAAAAAATCATAAAAGTAATCAGTAAATGACTACTTAGTTTAGAATACTGAACTCTATCACATTGCTTCCTAAATGTTGTGTTTGTTCTGACCCATGTCTGGTCCATAGGGAGAGAAGACAAAAACGTATGTAGGTCCCAATGAAAAAATGCAAATTATGTGCAGGATAACTTATATAGTATATATAAAGAAGATGACTCAGTATATGAACTTTAACCACCTATCCTTATTCACCTTTCTTTGCATCTAAAGTTCAGAAATACCAGAAACCAGAAACAAGTTTAAAATGTCCATAGTGAGAACAGTAGAAAATTACATATGGGAGTAACTTATTTGTATGTGAGATACATAAACAGTAACATTTAGAATGTAATATTCAATAAAAACCACACTTGAAAGACAAAATAAACTACATTGCCTTATTTGCATTTGTTTATTTATTTATATTTATTTATTTATATAAAGTAACATTTCACAGCACTGTATACTTTTCAGAGGTACTAGGAGAATTGAAGCTCCAGAGGAGAGAGGGGTAAGGAAGAACTAAGAACAAAGGGGGAAGGAAGGACAATGGACTATGGTGGTGGACTAAGAGTGATTTCGATGGCTGATGTACTATGGTGGCAATACCTGTTGGGAGTATCCTAATAGTGCTCCAATTAAAAGTAAATTGATTAATAATAAAAGACAAAATATAAATCATGAAAGAAAAACAATAAATTTGCATAGGATCACCCCTCTTCAAATATATTACCACTCATACCCACCACCAAATCGCCCTATTTTGAATTTCTCAGAGCAAAAATAATTTACATTCAACTAGATATTACTATACATAGAGAACAGTGTTTTATCCTTTTCAGACTACTTCATCACATATTAGTTCACTGAAGATAATAAAGCAAAAGGATATGTGAAACGGGAGAGCTGCATGCTTAAATTTGTAAAGCTTTTTAGCTTATTTCATCATTAACTCCTACAAAGTTAATAACTACCCCCTTAATAATGTTATGAAGAAGTATAGATGTGACGATAGTCACAGCATTTTGTTCACTGCTTTTATTTTTTCAAGATCAAAACAGAAGCAGTTACTGCCTTGTTAAGATTAAATCTCTCAGGATAGTAATAAAATTAAGAAACAAATAATGATATTAGAAGATGGAAAATGATGTGTTGTGGGGAAATATCTATGAAGGAAATAAGGATGATGGGAAATAAAGAATGGCAGTGTTCTATAGGGTATAGACCTCATTTCACCAAAACGATGAGAACTGAGCTGAAACTTCAAAAGGTGAGTGATTAAGTGATTAATCCATGAGGATTCTGTAAGGAGACTAGCTCAGGCAGAGGAAAGGTCAAGTGCAAAGCCCAAGGTTGAAAAGAGCTTGTATGACTGAGAAGATGTGAAAGGGTGTGGTGAAGGAGGGGAAGCAGAAGAATCAAGGGCACTGGCACAAGCAGACCATTGTAAGAGCCTTGACCTAATTTGAAATAGATGGGAAACTACCTCAGGGTCTTGAGTGCAGGAGAGACATGACCTGATGCATATTTTTAAGAGTATTTTATAGTAACTGGTGGAGTGTAGGTTAGGATGGAAGAAGGGAGACCAGTGAGGTATCTAATGCAATAAATCAGGCACAAAGCAGGAGATGAAGTTGCTTGTTCTAGAATGACAGCAGTAAAGCTGTTAAAAATAAAAGATCAGGATATGAATATATTTTAATAATAGAGCAACATGATTTGCTGACAGGTTCAAGCTAGAAAGGAAGAGAGGAATGAAGAATGATTTCTCCATATTCTCACAGACTTGCAATAATTATTAGCCTAAAATCCCTAGTTTAAAATGAAACAAATATGGAATATACATAGATTAAAAAGACTTGGCCAAGGAAGTACAATTTGTGGTACAACTAAAATCCTAAAACTGGAACCCAGGTATCTAGACTCAAAATCTGTATTTCACTTTGCTATACCTATATTGCTTATCAATATCATATGTATGCTATTTAACCTTAAATTATGAGCATACTGCCACAAGCAACCACAAGAAATCAGAGTTTCTAGAATTCGGTTGAGTAACAGCTGCCTTATACAGTTTACTGTTTATGCTTGAGACATTTAAGATTATCAGAGGGTTCACAGATATGATAGGATGCAGTTTCACAACTTATAATGCTTTTGCTCAGCTAAGGCTGAGGAATGACTGTTATAATAAAGTGTGAATGAACTAATCCTTTCTTGAATGAAAAGAACAATTCTGAGTGAAAATGCGTTCATTTTTCTCCTCACTTTCTATAAGCTCCATGACCATGTGAAAGAAATGAAAAAAATGCTGTGGAAAAGCTGAGACAAACAACTCTATTAATACAGCTGTGTGAACTTTCCCACTAATGGCTCCCTACCCAGCTCCTTCTCCCTGAGAGGGTAAAAATTCTCACTTAATATAAGAAAGCAGTTTGGTCTAAGAGTCCTTGAAATAAACCTTCAGAATAAAAGGAAGTTCAGGCACTATTTGATGAGTCTTAGAAGCAAAGTGGGCCACACTACCAGTCTACGTTGACTGATGTGACAATAAATTCCCAAGAGCTCTCTCCTCTGGTGGGCTGTGATTGCAGGCAGCCTTCACAGTTGAGGGGGGATGGCACACTAGAGTCACAAGCATCCTTGGAGGATATGGGGGCAAGTTATCTGGCAGCAAGCTGCACCCCTTGGTTCATTTAATCATGAACTGGCTGAACCCATTTCAGACTTTCAGTACTTGAGTTTGGCAGAAGTGGAACACTGAAGTGAGTTCCAAGAAAATAGCCAGGACCAAAATAAAGCAATCATTTGAACATTTGTCTTATCAGTCAACCTGCAGTGTTCGCCTAACCTGGATTTTTTCCCATATGTAACCAGTTAGACAATCTATTCCAAATATATAAGGTAACCTTACATATATAGCCCATTATAAACAGTCAGATGTCCAATGAAAACATACTAAAAAGAAGGACCAACTTCCTTTTTGTGGGGAGAATGACATTGGCAGAAAAACTGGTCTTAGATACCATTTGTGAGCATCTAGCGCATAACTTTATAGTTATGCCTTGTACACATCTGTTTTGTCAACAAGCTAAAAAGTGAACTTGATTCCATGTATATGAGAAATGACTATAAAACATAAAATTTACTTAAAAGCTCTTACTGAATACTAGTGATGAAAATTAGATCATCACATAAAATACAGGCTGATCAGTGCAATTTGAATTTCAGATAAATGATACATAATCTTTAGTCTATGTATATTGTAAATTCTGATTTTTTAGTCTTTTCATTAATGCATATTTCAATATTATGTAGCAGAGCATAGCATTTAGTATTATTTTGTATTGGGTATTTAAATATATCCTAAATATTGCAAAGAGCACATTTAAGCTAAACATTATTGACATCTATATAAAATTTCAAATTTAACTGAGCACACAACATTTTTATTAATTCATATTGGCATACATTCAGGCCTAATAATTAATCACTTTATTTGGATTCTATTTCAAAGTTATCTACCTTGTATTGTTACTTTTGTAATTCTAAAAATGATTGGACAATAGCTGTAGAGAATAGAAACTGTTCACATCAGTATATAAAAGAATTGAGTAAGGAATAGTGTAGGGTCAGAGAACTATCAGGTCTTTCCACCCTCCTGCCACTGGTATAATGACGGACACCTGCGGTGCTGCCATGCCCAGGTGGGCTTGCGCAAGTGGGTGCACCAGAGTTTGGATACAGGCTTATGTGGGCAGTGTCAGGAGGACGCCAATACTGACCAACAAGTAGCAGCAGTACCAACCACCAGTGAGCGAAAGCAGAACAAGAGAAGAGCAGCAAAGCAGCTGAGAGGGTGAGATGGGCTGGGAGGCCTGCCAGGCTCCCAGCCCCCCGGCACCCCTGCCTACCATGTACCTGGTCACCTCTGACAATAAAAAGCATAAAGCCACCGAGGGCTCCAAGACTCCTTCCTTTACCCCTGTCTAGAACCATCTAGAACTTGCCCTGTGTACCTTTCCTGCCGCTACAAAGAGTAAGTATATTGTACCCTCTAGGCTGAATTTCTAGGAAGAAGTTCCACAATCAGAAAAAGCCACCTGTTGCAACTGGACACTGTTACACAACTGACAGCACCATGACCTGCACCAGCAAATGGGTGCCCACCATCCTGCCTGTCTCCTCACCTGACTCAGTTCCATCCTGTCTGATGATGAGAGTGCATTTCAGCGGCACCTCACCATCAAGCACACAGCAGCAAGGCAATGGAAAATGTCTCAAGGCCCTTCTGATCTCTGGTTAGAACTGATTAGGAATACACAGGAAACAAGGCAAATCACAGTTCTCGGTTAAATATACCAACACTCTGTTGCCCGGCAAGGTAATAGGTGATTAAACACTGTTGCACGCCTATTTATTAGCTAATAAAAAAGCATATTCAGTTCACATAAAAACCTCAGTGACAATGGGATAATAAGCTACATTGACCAATGCAAAACTTAAACATTAAACATTTAAAAATATGTAACAGATATAATTTCACATATAAATGTGAATATAGATTTACATAAAAAGAAATCTTTTTAGAGACTTTCCATGTATAAAGAATTGATTGACTCATTCTGTTATTAGAAAAGTTCTTAAACTAACTTTTTAAAGACTCATTTCAAAGTTTGACATTTCAACTTTTTTTCTCAGGGGAAAATAACAAGCATTTGTTTTGTTTTGTTTTTTTCCATCTGCATTAGTCACTTTAGTGTGTGTGTGTGTGTGTATATATATATATAAAACATTATTTTTCATTTTTGTGCAGTGTATATTTCTCATCCTTGTGAAACTCCCATCACCAATTCACCCATACGCCATCACCATAGTCCCTTGGGCTCTTCCCACCCATTTTGTTTCTTCCCCCCTCCTCCTCCTCTAGAAAATATCTCAGACTTATAGTTGTCTGTTCACTTTGATTTTTAATTTATTGTAATTATTTTTTTCCTTAGTCCCTTATTTGTGTCTTCTACCTTCCTCCTATAAGTGAAATCAAAGCATTTGGAATAAATGTACAAGTATTATTTCAAATATGATTAAACCTATCCTTCTAGGTGGCAAAAATGAAAGAACTCTACACAATCATAGTATCATAGTTAAATACAGTTGTTATTTACTTTAACTAATGTGCTAATTCTAGTCTATATACTTCTCAAAGTTACTGGAATATTCTACCTGAACATTGGTAAAGACACCAAACACTTAAACAAGTTAAATTTAATGTAATTTTATGTTCATTCTAATTATTTGTGTTTCGATATTCTCTCAGTAAACCCTGAAGCTCACATTTTACTGTTATTTTCATTACTTTTATAGTAATCCCAAGAAATTACTTCATTAAGAGACTATTAATTAAATATCATGAACTACTGATGTTTGTGGTTTTTGAAGTCTATCATTTTGACATGTCATAGGGTGAAATGTCAGTAAATATCAATAGGGTTGCTCTCCAAAATGGCTCTGCATTAATCAGACAGGAAAAGTGGGAGATCACATTAAACTCACAAGCTATGGCGGTGCAGAGCCCAGTGGCACAGAATAGGGTGTGTCCTGCGATGTGATGAGGGGTGACACTAGAGAGGCAAACAAACAACAGATCCTAGGTCTCTGAGTTCTTGTTTAGCATAGTGAACATTATCTTCAAGAAAATGGGGTAGCATGAGAAACTATTCAACAAAGGGGTAATATAAATCATCAGAGGTGTAAACTAGTTTTGTGCTTTTTGAACATCAGTCTAGCAGCGCTTGCTTTTCAGGAGTGTCATAAGAAAAATGAGAACCTCAGCTAACTTACATCAGGGGCAGGAGAGCGAGAGGGGTCAAAACACGAGAGGAAGAATACAAGGGACTGTGGTGCTGGATCATAGGTGCTGTGGTGGTGGGAGAACTATGGGAAGTGTACAGGCAAGGGGAGGCATCAAATATTGTCCAAAAATTAACAAAGATGTAAGAAATTAAATAAATTTACCATAAAAATATTCTGTGCAAAATTTTTGAAAACTAAAAAAGAGAACATCAGCTAATTGATTGGATTAGAACTGATAGGGAATAAAATTAAGCAATAAGATGGAGATTTTCATAAAAATTCACAGGCTATATAAGAAGTAAAAGTAATAGCACATAAATAATTTTATATGGAACAAAGAATAAGTATCAAATCAATCTCCTGTTTAAACATTGATTGAATAGATGAGAGGGTAATAATTTTGAGGTATGCGATGTGCTAGTCAGATCATTCTTCTATCCTCACAGTTGGGTTGTTTTTTCTTCATTAAAAAAACCCACCTTGCCAGTAATGTTGTGTGTAAAGATTTTCTCCCAGTTGGTGGGTTGTCGCTTTGTTTTGGCTAATGTGTCCTTTGCTGAACAGAAGCTTTTAAGTT